>JABASI010001284.1:0-26416 GCA_019776505.1 Tomocerus nigrus
AATTAACAATTAACTGAAATCGATCTCACTGATCAGACTATTAATTTGCGGCCAGTTTTCTTCCTTTAATTTTTGTATTTGGGTAAATGGGGTAAAACCAGGAGTATTATTAAAATTAGTTAATGCGTTATAAATTGTTTTTTTGGTGTTAAACCGGGAGTATTATTAGAATAATTAGTTAATGCGTTATAAATTGTTTTTTTGGTGTTAAACCGGGAGTATTATTAGAATAATTAATTAATGAGTTAAAAATTGTTTTTTGGTGTAAAACCGGGAGTATTATTAGAATAATTAATTAATGAGTTAAAAATTGTTTTTTGGTGTAAAACCGGGAGTATTATTAAAATTAGTTAATGAGTTATAAATTGTTTTTTGGTGTTAAACCGGGAGTATTATTAGAATTAATTAATGAGTTATAAATTGTTTTTTGGCGTAAAACCGGGAGTATTATTAAAATTAGTTAAATAATGAGCTATAAATTGCTTTTTGGTGTAAAACCGGGAGCATTATTAAAATTAATTAATGAGTTAAAAATTGTTTTTTGGTGTAAAACCGGGAGTATTATTAGAATTAATTAATGAGTTATAAATTGTTTTTTGGTGTAAAACCTGGAGTATTATTAAAAATGAATTAAATTACCTACTGTTTTGTTGCACACGATTTGCATAGGCACTCATTTCTACGGTATAAATGGTNTTGTGCAAATAAGTTCATCACAATCACACACAACTGCATAATCCTTTCAAATAATCCCATGAAATAAAATGATGGCTTTTTCTTATTAATTCTAAGATTGTATGTATAATATGTTTGTAACTGCAATGCATGTATGTAAAGCCAGTACCAAAGGCACTTCAATTGTATCCATATTGTTTACCTGGTAAACTGGCAAATAAATGGAGATAATGCTGGCTAGCTGGCTGACTGACAGAATGATACAATATGTCAAATTTTATTACGATTCATTATTTAAAAACTTCTGTCAAAGCAATAGTTATACATTCATAAATACCAATGGAGCATTTTTAACAAATTCACAATTATTATTTTAGCAGTTAAATACATTTCTCGTTGATAACATTTTGTTTAGCCGCGGTAGTTGTTATATCCGCCATAATTATTATATCCACGACCCCCTCCGTAATTGTTATATCCACGTCCACCTCCGTAGTTGTTATATCCACGTCCACCTCCGTAGTTGTTATATTTTAGCAGTTAAATACATTTCTCGTTGATAACATTTAGTTTAGCCGCGGTAGTTGTTATATCCGCCATAATTATTATATCCACGACCCCCTCCGTAATTGTTATATCCACGTCCACCTCCGTAGTTGTTATATCCACGTCCACCTCCGTAGTTGTTGTACCCTCGTCCACCACCGCCGTAGTATTGACCGCCTCCCCGCTGACCTCCGTGGTATTTTTTATGCCCTGCTTCCACTCTGGAACAGAACAAGGCAGCTAAAATGCACAGTGTAAGCAATGCGAATACCTGTAAACACAAAATTACCACCTTTTCAGTTATAGAACTTTAAACCTACTTCGTCTTATGTAACCGTAATAAAATTCATTTGAACAAAAATAAAAAATAAATGTTCAATTACCAATTTGAAGGATAAAAATGAAATTTTCGCCATTTTAATTCTGGAAGTTTGTAGCTACATATGTGCTGTTATGTTACTTTGAACAATAATTTACAGATTGATAACGAAAAATGGAATCTTTCCCTTATTTATAGTGTTCCGTTTTTGTTTAATGGACAACATTTCATCCTTGTCTTGTCCTACAAATTTCGTATATTTAACGGCGGACAATAGGAATAAATAACCACAAATTCAGTGTAGCTTGCAGCATAGCATGGCATTCAGCTTGACCAGTTTTCCCCACTTTTCGTACAGTCACTAATTAAGTACAGAGGATTGATGGTAACATTGAATAGAGTATGCATACCTAGCTTATTTTATACCAAATTTAATAATTAACTCAATTTCCTTTGGTAAACCTGATCTACTAAACTAAAACGAATATTAATATTCATCAGCATAAGGTAAATCTATAAATCAACTGGATAAGCATATGATGATGATGAGTCATCAAACTATATAACTTTCAACACAACAAAATAATAACAACATTTCCTTCAATAACAAAGGCGAGTACTTTCCTTAAAATTTTTCGTGGCCGCATGTACGATATTCCCAAAGTGTGCAAAATAAAATCTTAAAATGTATATATTTTAATGTACTTACTAGTACTGGAGTAACAGAACAGTGTGTGGTCGGTTGGTTTGGTTGTCAGTAAGCAATTCTATTTCTAGAATGTCATTTCATTGTCATGCAGGGGTCATGTACAAAGTTTAGTCCGTCTATTTACATTACACTAATAAAAACATATATAATAGATATACAGGATGCAACAAATGGCAACAATAAGCTTTGTTAACTGTATGTTGGTAACGTTTGCTTAGTCCGATTGAGATGACGAATATAATATATGGAAATAATAATAATTATTTTTCAGTTACTGCTTAAAACATTTACAGAGACATTTACAAATGATTCTGTAATTGAATAGTGACTTTTCTGTATGGAAATGACAATTAGAGCAATCTATTTCCAATAGTTTACCAATCCCAAAAATGCCGGATTGCAGAATGACTTGTTTGTAAATGTCTCTCTAAAGGGGGAATTTTTAATACATGTTTTTTATGATTTTTCAAAAAACTACCAAAATTATTTATTTTGTTGCTACTGCTATTGAACAATTAGAGGAGTTTCTTCTATTAGACTTCACATGTTTATTATTTTATTAGAACTTTCATATGACTATTTATAGGCAATAACGTTTGCGAGGAGAGCATTTTTAGAGATGTAGACAGACAGATAAATATATATAAAAGTGAAGATTCTTGACACTTTGAAACAAGTAGGACACAATAATAATATTTGTGAATATAAAGTGTACTTCATATTATAATCATATTACATCACAGCAGGGGGCTTCAAGTTATTTATCGTCCATATCCTCCATATCCTATTTATTAAAAATATAGCACATTAGAAACTGCTAATACTTTACCAAAACTATGCAATAAATGTATTCTAAATTACCTCCGCCTCCGCCACCACCGCCCCCGTAACCTTCAAATACAAAAAAAATTATTAATAATCATGTCAAATTAAAAGGAATAAAATTAATGACAAAAATTAATGTTAGTCTCGTGGGATATTATTTAATTGCCTCCACCACCTCCTCGTCCGCCTCCTCCACCATAACCGCCGCCACCACCACCGTAGCCTCCACCGCCACCGCCATAGCCTTAAATAAAGATATTAATTATTGTTCATAAAAATTGCAATTCAAAACTTAAAGTGAAGAATTCAGGATAAAATATTATTTGTTTGCCTCCACCACCTCGTCCTCCGCCTCCTCCTCCATATCCACCGCCGCCACCGCCATAGCCTTAAATAAAGATAAATTATTGTTCATTAAAATTGCAATTCAAAACTTAATTTGAAGAATTCAGGATAAAATATTTTTTGTTTGCCTCCACCACCTCGTCCTCCACCTCCTCCCCCATATCCACCGCCGCCCCCACCATAACCTCCTCCACCACCTCCTCCTCGACGGTGTCCTGCATCAACTCCATTCATCATTCCGACAGCAACGAAGAGAACAAGAACGACGAAAAATGCATTCTAATAGAAAGTATCAATTAAAACATCTAGTTTCAGAAATATTCATAAAATATATAATGGGTAATCGTGTTTTAAAGAAAATAGTGGCTAGCCGAAGATTTTATATTTACAAACAATTCCGTTGAAACAACGTGCTTGTATAAATTGCTTACAGATTTAGTCCACGAAGCCATTTTTATTTCTTTACAAGATTTTTGATCTGAAAGAAAAAATTTAATTTCCCATAGAGCTAGAGGAACTAAAATATATTCTTCAGTTAAGGTATTTGGCTAAACTCCTAGATGTTAACTGTGATTGTATCTCCATTTTCTTGGATAATTTATACTAATCTTAGGTTTCGAATTTGTCTTTGGATTTAAATCGCGAATATTGGTGACAATGGACACAGCGAAAGAAGTGATTCAGACACGTACCTTAAAAATAGTTAAGCAATTTTATGAAATGTTACATAAAAAGGATATTATGGGATAGATAAATACAGACAAATAATTCTGTACTCATTGGTCATGGAATCCTGGCACAGTTCACATCAAAAATAAAAGCTCTGATTTGGTTGTTATCTAGTATCTGTTAAAATGCATTGGCAAAAAAAGCAATTGTTTTGTTGCAGTTCAAAAGTTACTTTCCCTTATCCCAAAGCGATCTGAACCTTGATCCACTAATTTGAAATGGCTGCGAGGATATTTCATGGCCTAAATCAATTGAGCCTGAACTTTTAAAGTTTACGCTTTAATTTTTACGGATTCCTCGAGTAAATACTTAACACACATGCATTTCTGTCATTCATTTCATTGCAACCTGCCGTTGTAATTTATATTGTAGGCAGTAGACAGTCAGTAGACAGTCCACCCATAAAGCTTCTGCACAAATGTATATCAACATAGCTATATCCCACAGGCGAATTGTTGTTACCAAATAAGAGAGCAAGAAAAACTTTAGTTCAACAAACAATTGTAAATCACGCTACTTAATTTAACAAAAGAATGATACTTTATCTAATTACACAAGACTGTTTTCAATACTTTGCTCATTGTTTTCTTTGAGAATGCAATTCATCCCATCTAACTTACCTTTGAAATCAAGGAAGGCACGACGAATTATTTACTAGCATTATATTGTTTTATTGTTTACTTTATTTTTCCATTATTCCCACAGACTAATGTATGTTGAATTTCTCATTTTCAAATGATTTTGATAAGTAAATTAAGTCAGTCATTATTGCATGAATATTTTTATTTATTTTTTGCCCAAAAATTACAAAGCACCCAGGACAAAATACAGTACAGATATGTGGTTTAAATATGCAAACTAACAACCTAAGTAGCAATGGATTTGGGGCAATTTACCTTGTCTTAATAAACGATTTATAATGATTACGGCAAATTACTGTCATAAAATGAAACATCAAGTAAATATACCTTTAACATGCAAGTATGTATTGTAACATGCAAGTAAAATAAATTGGATTTTCTCTGTGAAAACATAGTGCATAAAACATTATGCAACTGCATTATATGTTAAGATTAGGTTTTTTTGTAACTTATTTTACATGCTGGTTTTGGGTTTTCCTTGAACATGTAGACACGATTCACGAAATAAACTATGATAATTTACTGAATGGGATCGGTGCAAACGCAATGGTGTTGTGCCGAAAGGAACTTGGTGCTGGTTAACGGGAAATTATAGATAAGTATTTAGCTTTATTTTTCAACGTTCCTTCAATATATACAATGATACAATGTAAAAAATTAAATATCTGCATATAGGTACCTACTTTAAAAGATGAAAAATGGAATTCGTACGTACATAACTTGTAAATATGTATATAGTATTGTATTGTACACTCATAAAATTGACACATGTTTTCATTTTTCACTCTTAATCAAAACTTCCACTACTCTAATTAACTAATATGTAAAGAAATAACAATGAAATGGAAAGTTACTTTGTTTATATATTTCATGTTCAAACCTCACTCACTGTGTAGTAATTTATCCTCCTTCTGTTAAATAATTAAAAAAAAGACTTTTCATTTGTAAGTACTGCCGTTTATATGACGTCGATCCATGGCTATTAATCAGTGATGGGTTAGGTAGCTTATTGTAACATTCTTTCCCGGTTGAAGAATAGTAACAAGTTTAGATCTGTGGATAATAAAAACGTAGAAAATTTAGTCCGTTAACAAGAAATAATAGAATTTCTTCATTTATCCTGATTAAAAGAATATTTTAATTATTTCTACCGAATGCTTTCCCGTTGCTGATAATTATTCCATTTGGCAGTCCACACAGAGATAACATCCCGATTTCTATTTCCCCTAATGTCAATATCGATTCCACAAATCCCTGAGTCGTCGTCTCCGAAATTTCCCGCAATGACCGCCAACAACTATTCACATCAGAAATACACATACAATTCATATTTCACCATGTGCATGCATAATGTTTTGCTTCAAACATTAAAATTGCAGTTATTTATAATGACGCATTACATAATTGATTATAGAAGATAACTATATCATTTGCACAAACTTGCATGAGACCTAAGAATTCGCATGCGAGTAATGTAGAGGCTAAAACAATTGCAGTTATGAAAATGTACTTACAACACTCATCCACTCAGTCTCCATATCTGCAGGCAGCCCATTTTCATCTCTTTCGAACGATATCTTCCACTCGCCTCCATGCTCATTTCCTGGATCTTTTAAAAATCCAATCCAGAGAGAATTAGTATTTATTGCGTATTTTTATGATACTTATTTATATATACTTGATATTTATATAAATACTTGATTTAACGGCAATTGGGTAATGGTGGTTTAATTATTAATGTATCTTCTTACCATCGACCAATGGCATGATTCCTTTTTTAAAAACACAGAAAACATCTCCGTCGACCAATTTCGGATGGGATGACTTGATTTCATGATAAATCGAACAAAATTCCTCTGCAGTGCCAAATGAATCTATGATCTTTAGATTTTTCTTGTAATATGAACTTTTTTCTTGGTATCCCCAGTATATCCAATTGTACTTGAGATCAGTTTTTTCCTCCATGTTTCTCTGCGAGGATTTTTTAACAAGTCCTGCCATAATGTGGGTATCCTGCAAAGGTGCAAATAATAGAGTTTGAGGAACGACACAGGACTCACATCGTCACATCCACTTTACACAATTCATCAATAATCAATACAATGCAATTCTTAAGACTTTTTAAGTTAAGTTTTTGGTACACTGTCAGTAGTAGTGCAGTGTAACAGCGTTACTAAGAGCATGTTGCAATTTTGCAAGTGCAACAAGAGCGCACCCTTTTTGATCGTAATATAATGTAGAAGTGACATTAAAATCCTAGTAAATGTTGCCTTTCATCATAATTTCAAGGATTATAATGTCTGGAATAGGTTCTGCAGTAACCGCATAAATATTAGTTGAAGCTGGCATAATCTATTGTTGAACTGCCTTGCTTTATGGAAACATATTTATTCATGAAAGCGTTTTCAAATTGATAAAAGACTCCGTTTGCTCGATTTTATTATCATTTGTAATGTCATAATCGTATTTAATAGCGATTGAAAGAAGTGTAATGACTCTCCTACCATAATCAGTCAAAGTGAGCGTGCAATGACTTACAGTTTATTGTGTTGAGCCAGTTGATGTACCTAGTCAATAATATTATTATGTCTCAAAGCCTACCACATAATAAATACACAACACATAATCACATCCACATCTACACAGATAATACAGAAAGCACTAATACTATAATGCTGGTGTTTACAACAGAATGCCCTCACCTCGATAACAAATGACAAGTAAAATATTTATTGTCAGTTTAGCTTCTGCAAGCAAATTGTTTTCTAAACAATAGAATAAAACTGAAACTGTTTCAATTTTTAAAATTTTATTGACATGTGTGCTTTGTACGGAGGCATGTGTCCTTTCCTAGTATGCCTAATCCATTTTCCTTGAGTGTAAATGCCAAGGATCATTTTCATGCATGCCGAGAGTCGAGAGTCGACCTCTGTAAAATAGCGTCATGCTGTACATAATGTTATGATATGATAGACATTTTAGAATAATGAAACCAGTAGTAGTAAATATAATGCCTACATATTAAAATTGATGATTCACTTCCTAACAAAGTCTCATGCAATGTAAAGGATATAAAATTAAGTGAGAATACATGTAATCAGCACGTAGGTATACAGAATATGATTCGACTTGCAAACAATAATTTTCACGATATTTATGGTTATACTCCGTGAATCACCAATAACAAAAGCCAAGAATCAACCATTTGTCATAAAATTATGTGAAATGTTATGCATGTCATGTCATGTCATGAAATTATGTCTAATGTGAAAAGTATACTTACCGGTATTTCAGTTTCTTCGGAGTTATCCTTTAAATTGCTGCTGCTGATAACATTTTCTTGGATAAAGTCGTTCACTTCGTACTTCTTCATGTTGTTTTCCATGAATTTCTTATTCTTGTGTTCACGAGTAGTCTTATTCGCCCTCCTTTTGTCGTAATCAAAGGCCTCCATGACAAAAGTTGTAATAATTCAGAAGAGATCTAACAAAAGGCACAGATTATTAGTTTTCCACAATGCAAAGCCAATTGCCATTTGCAAGGACACTTTTTTTTGAAAATGGTTAGAGGGACAGAGAAAATATTTTCTGTTCATTCTTTCTGGGCAGATATCCAACAGGTAACTGAAACTAATGGAGAAACAAATGAATGGTTGAATAAATCCAGGAAAAACATTATGGCAAGGTGTTCTAAATTAGATACAGGTAAGCAACTGCCATAACTGCCATATAATGCTTCTATAAATATACTTCTTTTCTGTTAAGGGCAATTTTAATTCCTTCTCTGTCTACTACATTATCATAGACAGATATACTGAATACATATAAAAGGTTCTGTCTATCTATCTCACATGTATAATACAATAATAGAAGATGTAGCACAGTTGTTGTATTAACTTCCGTGAGTGAGTAACCCTATATAGTACTTACTCTAACGTTCTTATGAATGAAAATAAACCAGAGAAAAATACAGGAGTGAATTAAGAAACCCTTGTGGGTTCAGAGAGCTTATATCTAATTTGCATGAAGAGGGTATTATTATAAGTAGCTATCTAATATATATAGCTGTAATATAAGAGAGTACTTATACTTAGGGTAGGTACTTAAGACTGTATTCAGTCTGGGTGTAAACACGACATGTAAACCACAATAATGCCAAGGAATACAAAGCACTTGAGTATTTTTACATGTCTATTTGTATGCGAGGCTTTGTTGCAGTTACTTTCTATGTATACGTTTGTAAATATCAGTCATAAAATTAGAAAAGGGTTATAACAAACCAGAGTAGTAGTAATGACCTATGCACTTTTAAAGTCCTTTCAGATATCCTAAGGGTTGAATTTTCAGAATAATGTATTAAATCTGTTTGGTGAGTTGGAATCTATATTCCGCTTAGTCAGTGTCAGCAGTCAACAGTCGTCAGTTTGTAAATGTAAATGTAAACGGAGCTGTATGTTTTCTTGGTTTATTATTTACATGATGCTGAGGGATAATATTGTTTTATGTTCGAATTCTCTTTACATATCTCTCTGATTGATAGTCACAAAGGAAATGAAAGAGTCAAAGTCAGAGAGATAAACTGACTATTGAGTTAACATTATGACAAGCTGTGATTTGATGTGTGATAGTGATACCTTAACTTGTTTTGTCAAAGAGCAAATTGCATAATGAAGCCTAAAGAAAAGCATAACAGAGAGATTTGTGATAGATGCTATCATAATAATAGCGTCTGCTGTCTGCTGCACACAGTAGAAAAATTACTGTCGATTCCAAATGAAGCAGCCACTCAAATGCACAATCCCTTCAAAGAGATTTTATTATATTTATTCGTAGAAATCCTCTGTACGTGCATACGTCCATAATAATCTTTAAAAAAAAAAGTCATGCTATATAAAGTACCACTGTGGTTTTCCTGCCACTCTGCGTCTGCATGGATTTAGCTGAGGTAAGTGTCTGTGCTAAACTAGCAGAACTAACTAACAATGCGAAACGAGATCAATTTCATTCGCATTAGGCTATGCTGCTTGCCAAGGCTTTGAAATAAATACGCTTCACTTGAGATTAAAGACCTACTACATGGGATCAGATAAACAAACCAAGACGGCAAAAAATCATCTTTGCAGCAAATTTAAATAAATTGCAACACGTATATGTACATGTGTGTATCTTTATAGCCTCCTCCAATGATCTACTTATTCACCAGGAAGCATATATCCTTAAACACACATGGCAATTATAGCAACACTAACAAACGAAATGTAATATCCCATCTTATCTTTGATACTCACAAAGTGCACACATAAAATCGGCACATCACTATTATTACAGACTACAGATGTATATATCAGATTAATAGCCAAATTCATTTCTGATATGAGAAATTAGATATCTATACTTTATTATGTTCTTACGATTAAGTCCAAGATTCCAGTTTTGATTACACGAAATCCTCCTCTGCACTATTCAATTACTTTCTTATACTTTTGCTCTGTGCCATCAGCCGCTATTATTAGAAAGTGAAGTTTTTCGAATAAACGGACACAATACACAAACTTAATACCGTATAGTGCCTATTTGTATGACCTCATTCGAGAAATATAATACGCTATTTCCTACGTAAGCATTATTCTGATGGAAATAATTGGTTGATCTATGGATGAGGCGATTTCTAAAATGCTGACGTAGGGATTTCTTTTTATATAATGACAATTAATGACCCATGTAGTACATAGGTACGCTGACTACAATCCAACAGACATTTGCATTTTCTAAAACATTTTTTTATTCAAATAAATTCTACTGTAGATATGAACGATATTAAATTCTTATGTGTCTTCTTTAGTAATTTGAGTAGGTATCGGCAATGAAGAAAAATTATTGTTGTGATTTTTAATTCCTTTATTATGGGATGTTAATTAAGTATTTATACACTGTACATGAAGCAGTATAAGTTTGAATGGAAAATATTGTACATAAAAGTGAAATACCTCCCTAATGTGCGTCGTGGACGTGACGTGAGATAACAGCCACGATTTCCATTCCACGAGAAGAATTCTTTTGTCTCACTTGCAACAACTGAACTAGAGAGAGCTTTAGTATTTCTGTAGCAAAATATTTTAAATCCTCGCAAATAGTTTGAGAAGGAGCGAGTGAACGTTGTTGGCACTTCTGATGATGAGTGAAACGATTATGAATCTGTTTTCTTAAGAATTGTCGTGATGCAATGCAACTTTACGTTGTATTTTTATGTCATTGTTTATTATACGAAGTAGCTAGGTACACATATAGTTTGAAACAGTTGATACACAACTTGGAATTGGTAAATGATGCTACTGCTACTATTGGAAAACAGAGTGACTTTTAATCTGAATGGTTGGGGCTGACTAACGAGTCTCATTACTTAACATTATTATGTCGTTACATATTGAGACTAATGGTAGTGAACTGAATAATGACATTAACTCTGATAAAAGTAATTACACAAAGAACGACAGGGTCATGACAGATATTGCTATTATTATTGGTAGACTAGAATGAGAGTGAGACATCGCTTTGCCTTACGTATTGTTTTTATGATAAGATGAACAAACTTGCGGTCGCGGTCTTGCTTCGCTAATACTCTTACATGATGTCTACTTTTGTGTTAACCTATCTCTACTCATATATCTTTTATCTTCGGTAGTCTGATGTAACTTTGGTTGCTTGTTTTCTACTTTGTGTTCTACCATGTAAACATACATAGGTATGTACGTACTACGTACATATAGTGTCTGGCTCCCTTTGGAAATGCACAACACCAAGCTCATATTATTATCCACATAATATATCACAGACAGAGAACAAAGCGGGGTCACATCGGAAATTATACACTTAATGAAATATAAAAATTGCCTATATCAGCCGATCAGCCTCTATTTTGTGTCATAAAATATACCACAAATGTTAATGTCAGTCTTCTAATAATGATTAAAAGTATACAGCTATAATGAACTTAGGTTGTATTAAAATCAATTCAAAGAAAATACAAACGCATATACAGTAGCTAATTCGATAATTCAAAATTTTGAAGATTAAATTGGAGGGCCTGAAAAGAACTGAACTCAAAAAACATTGAAAGCCCTTTTTTAATATAGGTAATTACTAACAAGTATTATATTACAGACTCACCTTCAGGATTCGGTGATATGCACTAGATAAACAATTTCAAGCTAATCGAAATTAACATCATACTGTACCTTTTACCAATTGGTTTTAACAATGTTTCACACTAACAAATTTTTGAAATATTGCAGGCGTACAAAAACTAAACCTTATACTACGTAATCACTTGGCGAATGCTGATTATAACTTTTGAGGTGGGCGGATACACATAGTTCATGTTAACATTATTAAGTATGAAATATGACAAGACAATTAATATAGATCGAGGTTCATGAAAGTTCTCCATGACTTCTTAAGTTCTAATACCAATCAGACTCCAATTATTTTATGTATTACGCTTATAATTAGGGCATCGCTTTTCATTTCATCAATGTAGAATGTGTATTAAGGAAGAATAAGATTAATAAACTTCAATTAAAATTGCAAACGATATCGGAAACCCCTGTTATGTTGTATAGAAATGCATCATTAATCGTTGTGTTTTCGATGCGGGACATTTATTTTGTTACCATCTAAGTTAATATCATTCGTTTGCTATGTGGTATTTGCTCGTTTGAATTCAATATTGTAATATCTTCTACTATGCATGGTTTACCGAAGGAAAACATCTATTCATGTCATTTGCAGATTCTACGTATGCCCCCATGAATTAACTCTAATGAACTTTATTTTATGTGACCGTATTTATTTATTGGTTCTATCTGTAGGCTTCTTGCCGTTGGCCCTTGCGGCATCATTATACAAATAACTTCTTATATCTGTACAACTTCTCCTTATTACAGTGTTACTAGGTGTTAACTTTATTTTAGCAGTAGCTCATTTACATTAGTTGGATAGAAGAGAAAGAAGCTTCTTTAGTTTAAGCAAATAATTATGATTCTCATCTCAAGGCTAGCCTAGTGTACATAACATGCACGAGGCAACATTTTCCTTCTGGAAAAAGGGAACCTTTTCGAACGAACTAATTGACTTTTTTGCATTCTGGTTGCATATATGCAGTTAGTTGGTGCTACTTAAATAGAAAGACAACAAAACTGACTTCAGCTAATCTGTAAATCGGTTTGTGTGAATATATGGGCCAATTTCCTAATATTTGAAATGCATCAAATAATAATATGACAACTTTCACATAACGTTAATAGGGTTATCATTAATTGACATTTTGCTAAATAATTAAGGCTATAATAATGTAGATATTTATTTAGTGCACAATTGAATATCGTGTTCCATTGGATGTGCATGCTCCTTTTGAGACAAAAATTCCCATCCATTGTTACCGGCGACGGCGATGCTAATTGTTACACCAAAGGGTAAAATATACCTGTCTAGTGTGTCTAGTCTGTTTGAGTCTTAGAGTGTTGTAAGCATACATATTTATTTAACTAATGATAAGACACTGGATATTACGGCATCCCTTTTTTAATGCTATCTAAAATTGCAAACGAAAATAGAATCATTTTCTAGCAAAACTTTTTGGGAGTGTATGGTGTTTACTGTTTACTCACCGGTGGTCCAACAATCATACATCATGTCTAAAATTTCCGTTTCACAAACTATCGCTGAGATTGTAACTTGTTTTTTATCTTTTATTCTATGTTCACCAATATTAGTATCGTGTGTCTGCATTGTGGTTATTGTTCGTTTGATTTTGAAATTATATTTTCTATGGTTTACCAAAGGAAAATATCTGTTAATGTCAGCTGAAGATTCTGTGTGGGCGTATAGTAGGCCAGGATCCTATACTGTCATAACTGGATTTGAAGTCCTTGAAGGAATCTGTGATCTAGAGAAAATTCGAAACAGGTTTTCCAACAGGTTTAATGGAAGAGGCGAACTTTCTAGGAAAATGAGACGTCGAATTACCAGTGTTTTTGGATTTTATTGTTGGGAAGACTGTAGTGAGACATTTGATATAAATAAAATAATCAAGTATATTGATGGGGATGAGCAATGTTCGCTTAATGAAACGGAAGTGTTCGAAAGAATCGGAATGTTTTGTGACGAACCTATTAATCCAGGGAAGGATCAGCCCCAGTGGGAAGTCATCGTTATTCCGAATTATATCTATAACGATCCGAGAAAACATGGAAAACGCTATTATGCAATGATCAAGCGCGTAAACCATTCCTATCTGGATGGAATTTCCTTGGTACACACTTTTCATGATGTCACGGGGGATCATTTCGTCGAGTCAGCAATAGACCCATACAAACCGTTAAAAATTCCAATGTTCAAGAAAGTCTATGCATATTTAATTCTTTTCATTTTAGGACCCTATTCATTTTACAAGTTTTATTGTTTGAAGGAGAATACCTTTTTCGACGTTGATCATGTAGTCGGACCCAAAACTGTTGGTTGGACGAATCCCTTGCGACTAGATGCTGTAAAGAAAATAAAATCCACCAAGGGAATATCCGTCACTGCAATTTTTAACTGTGCTCTAGGAAGTTCGCTGAAGAAATTGGCACTGCAAAATAAATTTAGATATGGACTCCTAGATAAAATCACCGGAGTGAATACAGGCGCTAAGTTTCCGTATAGATATTTGGCACCTCAGAATAAATTCTCATTATTTATGTTTCCTATTAATATGACGATTGATAATGTGCAAGATCGACTGGATTCAGTACAAGCCACCGCAAAAAATCTTCCAAACTCTCCACATTTTTTAATGCATTACTGGAATATGAGAATCTTTGGCCTGTTTCCTTCGTTTGTCATCAATACACTTCTGGAGAACTGTAACAGAGCTACTTACGCATTATCAAATGTTCCAGGACTAATCGAACCTGTCACAATGTTTGATGGAGATCGTCTTTGTGATATAACAGCATGGGCCCCAATAAAGCTTGGTATTTTAATAATTTACTATATTATCTATGCCCGTATCCGTATCTATAAAAAAAAGTACACCTGTGCTATTCAAAATGACTATTAAAGAAATTATTTTTCATTTTGCAGCGTTTGGACTTACTTTGGTTAGTTACAATGGATTGGTCCGTGGAGGTATGGTCTACGATGGTGTCGTTTCATCCGATCCAAAACACATAAAAACGCTGTTACAATACTTCGACGATGAAATTAAGGAAATGGGTAAATTGGCCGGGATCCCAGAAAATGAAATATTTCTACAAGAGCTATGAACATTTCACGAGTTCTCCCAGTATATATTTTTGTTAAAGAATGAATCAGGTATCTATATGTTTTCTTATTTTACATTTATGATCAACTTGGAAAAGTATTTTTCTAAACTTTTGCGATCACGGATAAAAGGTGCAATGCTTATCATTAATATATTCATTAAGGAGAATAATTACCTACGCGAATGATTATGATTGAATGTACATAACCCATACGATGAAATTACTCAAATAATAAGAAAAAAAAACTTTTTCAGCCAATTTTTTGTCAATCAGTGCCGGATATTTTGTTTATTAATGCGATTAAATAGTAAAATTATCAAATTATCGTTCTCAGTATTTCGGTCAGTTCAGCATCGATAGATATTTACTTTCCAACAGTGACCTGGGCATTAGAAGCGCTGTTGGCGGAGGCCGTGCCGCCTCCTCGACCTCCAGCATTCACAGAGGATGAACTTTGGGCTGAGCTTGTGGCCGAACTACCCGATCTTCCGTTTCCACTGGCAGTCGCTTGAGACAATGAGGAAGCATTAGCAGTTCCCCCGCCTCCTTTTACAGTTGCAGAACTCAATCCAGAAGCTGTGGCACTACTTCCACCACCTGGTGATCCTGGTCCTCCACGTCCTGGTCCTCCGGGCGATCCTTGTACGCTTGCCCCTGCTTCTGATCCTGCTTCTGCCCCAACACTTCCTCTATTGTTAGGACGGCAGTTAACCACAGTGACAGCAAGGGCCACAATAAGGAGCAACTATAAATTAGCAGTTTAAATAATTAATTGACCAGACCAATAAAATAATTGTGGAAATAATTTTCTGGAAAAGTATTTCTTACGGATACGAATTTCTGCATTGTAGGTGATTGCTGCTGTCGCAAGAGAGATGAAGAGTTATAGTGAGGAATCGTTGTGGAAGTGGAACTGTGTAACAACTATGGCTCTTTTACTCTTTTAAATATATAGTCGGAAGTTTTTTATGTGCTATTTGTTCATCATTTACATGTTGATAGCTTCCATGAAGGTTAAAAGACGTAATCTCCTGATTTAAGTTTCAACATTATAATAATGATGTTAGCGTTACATTGCTAATTGATACAAGTGAATTAATGTCTCCTTCGGTATTTTCTCAACTGTTTGTCCATCTTCATCTGAATTTTAGTCTCTGGATTGTCTGGATTTAATTTTTGTTCTGAGAAGCCTCTCAGGGAAATTTATTTATAAATAATCCTATGACTAAGTGATTACGATTGACAGAATGAGACTTTTTAATGGATATTTTCTCCTACCGAGAACTTCCGTATATTTAATAGGTTTGCTTTACTCCTCCCTTTATCATCTCAAAACTACTTATGTATATAGCGTACAAGGAGAGGTACCACAAATGCAAATGAATTAAAATTCGAACAAGCCATCAACATAATAATATGCATAAATAAATCCGAAGAGTCCCTGGACAAAGCTCTATTTAAATTGAATGAGATATCCATGCATATTCATGTTTTCAATAATTAACAGTATCTACTGTACATCGTAGTCGTAGTATGCTTAGTATAGCCAATGTTTGTAACTGCCAGACGTGCCAGATTACTATTAAATCATTCATTATTATATTATCATCATCATACCTTTTACAACACAAATATATATTTACTGCTCCTTTTTATTTAAAACCGATTTTCAAAATCTTTTCGTGGCAATAAAACAATTTTCATTAGAACTGATTTGTAATTTGTATGAAAATATTTTCAATGTATAAAAATGATCACAGAACAAGCACATCCCTTAAATAGTCTACCATCCGTAACCTCGTCCGAAACCGCCTCCTACAAAAAGTACGGAGTAATTAAGGCTTAATAATAAATATTCAATGAGAAATGTGAATCCATTATATAAACAATAGTTGTATAAAATCCAAATACTAACCGCCTCCGTATCCTAAAAGATTAAAAAACGGTTTTAGAATTGCTTTAGAAAGGTATGACTACTTTAGCCGATATACAGGTAATAGTTGCACAGATTTTATCATTATTAAATACGTACCTCCTCCACCAAATCCTCCCAGTTTACCTCCTCCGAAACCTAACAAAAATTTAATGATACATCATCATCCATAAAGAGACAGTATTTAACATTCATGTAATATTTGCAAGGATTTAGTGAAACAACTGACCTCCACCACCGAATCCTTTTCCTCCCCCGAAACCTAATGAAAATTGAATTATCAATATTAAAATATTAACATGACACACACAACACTAATTTAGGTTTTTAGGAAAATACACACCTCCGCCACCAAATCCTTTTCCTCCACCGAAACCTTGGATAAAATTAAAAGTTAACTAATTTGTCGTAACAAAAAGAGCAAACACATTTATTTTTTCTGTAATGAAAAAAAATCAACCTCCACCGCCATAACCTGCAATTATTTCAATAAAACATATTCACCATCAGTATGAAATTACAATGAATTAATAACAAATCAATGAAATGGAAAGGTTGAAGGAAATTAATAATTTGCGAAAATTCAACTACCTCCTCCTCCGAATCCTCCTAATTTTCCGCCTCCGAAACCTAATAATGAATTGAATGTAAAATTATAGCTCCTCCATTTTTGTAAGGGTAAAAAAGTTTCTTAATTTAGGAATATTATAATAACCTCCTCCGAAACCACCTTTTCCACCTCCGAAACCTATGCAAACCAAACAAAAACTCGAAAATGAACAATTGAAATTTATCACAATAATTTTCGTATCTTCTCAGAATTTAACATTTTTTCTTCGGCACAATTAGCCATAAACTTTTGTAAAAGTAATTTTGAGAAAAGAATGTTTGATAAAATTAAAATTATATCCAAAAATCAAACCTCCTCCTCCGAAGCCTTTTCCTCCACCGAAACCTAATTTAAAAATATAGGACGAATTTTTAGCAAAAATTTTGCAAAATAAATAAATTAAATAATAAATAGTATGAACAAGCAAAAAATCGAAATTAGCAATATACTTACCGCCCCCATATCCTGCAATATTTAATTATTTAGAATTAGATATTTTTCAGAAAAGTCAATGAAATTTTATTTCTATCTGCTAAAAGTATTGTTATTACCTCCACCTCCAAATCCTCCACCTAAATACAAAAAAATTGAAAAAACACACATTTGTATATTGTATATATGTATATTCATTATCGAAAAAGAAGCAAAAAATATTTTGAACTGTTTACCTCCATGACCGCCGAACCCTCTTCCACCTCCAAATCCACCTCCGCCATAGCCTATAATTTTCCAATTTTAAGCAAAATGTTTAAAATAGTAATTCTTGCAATCATGTCAATGATATAAAACTGAAATATTAAATAATCACCTCCACCGAATCCTCCTCTTGCAAATCCAGCTTCAGTGTATTTGTGCAAAATCACAAAGACCACAAGAACAAGGGACAATTTAAAAAAAGTCATGATTTTTTCTGTTATTATGCACAAGTTCTATGCAGAATCCAAATTGAGATTGAGAGGTAATGTGTTGTGTCTAAATGAAGAGTTTTGTATTTATACTTTTTCTTTCCCGATTTAATTCTCCTATTCATGTCAATACTGTCTCTTTTCCCTAAATGGATAAAGACATAAACTGTACCTTGTACCCTGTACCTACATTAAAAATTAGCAGCGTTCTCTGCAATGTTTGTTTTTGGTGTAATTTGTCTCATCTCAGCGTGACACTATACTTTGTGTAAGGAAAAGTTGATTGTCAACTTAATCATAATTAATCGTGTTTCAGGTGCATTGCTATCTCAATTTGCAGATGCATTTTATGCACAGCTAGTACTTGCTTAATTTTACACCGTTACTGTAATTTGCAATGATTATTATGGCCAATTTTGCCAAAAATTCCCTTCGCCGATACAAATACCAAATACTCTTTATTTTCGTATACCTAGGAACAATACAATAGTACTATCCGTCGTACGATATCGCGTGCATTGTGGTAAAGGTACCTAACTGCAACTACCCACCTAAACATTTACATTAGGTTAGCTTTAAGTATAATATAAACGTTTTCGTTAGCATTTTAAATTTTAATATTGTCATTCTGATGTAAGCGACAATCTATTTCATAATCGTTATGTTTTAGTGCAGCTACAAAATAATTTGTCAAACAATATATTTCACGAGGGTACGAGTTCTACAGTACAGCATAGCACCATATTTAAACTTGTTGTTGGATTTTTAACAGCCTATTTATGCTAATATAGTTTCACTTTTCTTAAACAAGCAAATCGTGACATTCGTGAAGACCGTATAGTAGGTATATAAATACATTTCTTTCATTCATATTACACTAAGTCATGTCAAATACTTATACACATAAATATAAATTAATCTTATATTATAACTAAATTCATAGGAAAACAAAAAAATAGTAGGTTATGGTATTTGTATACCTAGAAAGTGATGCAAAAGGAACAATCAGCTAAGCAAGAAGTTTAAAACCATTGTGGAAAGGTGGACTGTGGATTATGCAAGACACAATTAATATAATCTCAGAATATGTTTTATATTGAGTTCCTAAGTATATAGTATTATTATAGGATCTGAATCCTCAACTGTACCAGGTCTAAAAGGTAAAATATAATGATGAAGACCTTATTGCATTTAAATGATTTGTATGGATGCACAGAATGCACAATCTTCTAATACTTTTCCATCACAAGCTGCAATGTTTTGCTTCTTGGAAAACAATAAAAAGTATTTTCATAAGTACTCATTGTTGAGGGTTTACACAATGCAGTGAAGTTGTTCGAGAAACTAATGCCTCTATATCCGAATTACCGTTGCCAAATTACATTAAGTAATTTCATACATATACGCCGACGCCTAATTAGAATGGAAGGCATATTTTATACGATGTAGCAGCGGGCAATGTGGGAGTAAATTGTATTGACAATTTTCAATAATATCCATCTTCAAGTTAAGTAGTTGTTGTTGAAGAAATGGTATAGCTTACAGTTTAAAAAAATTATACATAATGGTATAGCATATTGGTGTAATTCGATGATTCCGTTCTGAAGCAGTGATCTATAGATAGATACCATGTACCTAAACTCTAAGTCTCTGAAGGCAATTATCACAAAAATATGTTTATTTATGATTATGGCAAAAAGGCTTGATTGAATACTTACTCCTTGAATATTGGTATTGACCTGTCGATGAAACAACAGAAATTAATCAAATCAATTTTGTTATCCCTGATAATGATAACTGCATTGTACATCTTTGGATGCATGATTTCATTAAAGTTGTCGCTTCTAATTATAAATGGTAATAGTCTCGGCAATAATGTAATAACAATATACAGGTGGGTATACTCTAAAACGTTCTTGTAAGTCTGCGATTTGTTTTTTACAAAGTACGAAGGTCTTTGGAAATACCATGATTGTTCTGTATTGACATCAGAGATGATATTGACATCTGACATCCATGTCACTTTTCCGACGGGTATGACGCTTGTACTGGAGTCCGGGAATGAAATAATAAACTTTACGGCACTTCTGTACTCAAGTGCTCACCTAAATAGGTCCTAGTCCTGAATCCATAAACAGTGTTCATATAATATGTATGTAAATAATTTACATTTTTATACCTATATGAACTTAAGTACTATGTATATAAATAGGTACATGTTTCATTTGTAATTGTGTCATACTGATTAGAATCAAGTGGACTACAATAATTTATCGGTGGCCCATTGCAAAAATACTGGCTTGAGTTAAAGCAACTCACAATTTTCAATTTTATTCAATATTGTGCTTTGTTTCATTGCGAGCAGACCTGTGATATCAATCTTAATCTTCAGCTAAACAGACATTTTCGCTTACCCAAAATGGCCATTCAGGCTAAGATATTAGCTGTCATCGGATTAATTTCCTTGGTCTGCCTTGCGGGAATCGAAGGAAATCCCCTTTCAAGAATTGACATCAAGCTACTGAAAAGTCTTGAAAATGACCAAACTGCCAATATTTTAATTGAGATGAGCGAAGGAGTATCAAGTCCCTTAGCAAAGCTTCAATCCGAAAAACATCTGTCACGAAGCGACCGACTTGAACAAGGAGCAAAGTTACTGCAAACTCATGCAGAAAACTCCCAATATCTGGTTAAGTCATTTCTCCAAGAATCCCAGATAAAATACAAAAGTTTCTGGATTTCCAACCAAATTTATATTCAGGGAGCCTCGTTGTCTTTAGTGAAGAAACTTGCTAATTTCGCTCAAATCTCGAAAATAATTGAAGAACCAATTGTTGAATTGGAAACTCCCGTTGTATCCAGAGGCTCTAATGTCCGATTGCCCAACACTCCCCGGGCGACTCAATGGGGCGTGAGTAAAATCCAAGCGGACCGTGTATGGGAACTTGTAGGAGGGACAACTGGCGAAGGAATAGTTGTCGGAGGAATAGATACTGGAGTCCGATCAACTCACCAAGATCTTCGTGGCAATTTCCGTTCCAGTTATGGATGGAGAGACCCTGTTTCCAATAGCTCGCTTCCTAACGATGATGGGTTTGGAACTCACGCTATGGGAGTTATTGTTGGAGCCAACGGAATTGGGGTAAGGACAAAACAATCATAATTTACAATTCTAATTAAAGTAATAATAAAATAAAATAAATAACACAATTAAACAATTAATTAGGTAGCCCCAGGGGCTAAATGGATCGCTTGCAAGGGGTGCGGGAGCTTTAGCTGTTCAAGCAGTCACTTAATCGAATGCGGAGAATTTATGTTATGCCCTACTTTGGCCAATGGAACTTCTCCAAACTGTACTCAAGCCCCAAATGTCGTTTCCAACAGTTGGGGAGGCGCTGCTGGTAGTGCCAGTTGGTTCGATCGGGTAATAGATTCTTGGGTTGCGGTTGGAATTGTCCCTTTCTTCCCTGTTGGAGGTTCTGGTGGTTGTTCGACTGTTGGCTCACCCGCTGATGGAAATGTAATCGGAGTTGGTTCAACTACAGCAAACGATTCCCTTGCTTCATCTTCCTCTCAGGGTCCTAATTCCAGAGGGCAAATAAAACCAGATGTCTCTGCTCCAGGAACAAACATTTTATCGGCTTCGCCGAACGGTGACGATGCTTATATAACTCTTAGTGGAAGTAGCATGGCTAGCCACCATGCAGCAGGAACGGGAGCCCTTATCCTCGCTGCAAGACAACTTCCTTATCAAGAATTCAAATCAGCACTGTTGAATAGCTCGGATACAACTGGATTAGTTGGTCCTGGTACTAACTGTGGAGGAATATCTGAAAGTCAATTTCCTAATAATGCTTTCGGCTATGGCAGGATTAACGCATACCGATCAGTTGTGTCTGTTATTAACTCCACAGAACTAATTTCTCATTAAATCTGAATGACCTTCCGAATGAAACTTCTTCTGACTGTTTCTAATAATAATTAAATAAATGAAGATATACTAGCCACAATAAATAAATATGTCGCCCTGTCTCATTTTATTCGCAAAGATTGACCATTTTAGCATTTGAAAATTCATTAAATTTTAGGTGCATATGATATAGACTGCATCAAGGAGGATTTTTGGGATGTAAGCACTCCCGCCACTATCCCTAAATCGGTGAAAAGGGAGTTTTTTCATCAAGATTTCGCAAAAAAAGTAGGTAGGCACCCCCTATAAGCGCAGTTCCTTATAAACATGTGCGAAAATGAATTTATGACTGGATCTTGACGGAAATCTCGAGTAAGTAATGAATGATTGGTCTACTCGAATTACTAATTACTACGTACTAAAGTTTCAATGTTCAGAATCGACTTTATTCATTCTGAATATCATACATTTATAAGTCATATAACCGATCCATCAACCCAAAGTACAATAATGGTAAAACCATAATAATAAAGTCGTAATTCTGATTATTGTACGTGAGAAGCAAACGAAAACTTCAAAAAATAACTTGTGTCCCATAATGATGTAGGTGGAAGTCAACAAGATGATCAAAAAAGGAGGAGAGACGTGGAGGACACCAGAAATTTTAGTATTCCCAATTTTAAGATCGATCTTATCCGCAGAGAGTCGCCGATCCGAAAAATGACGGTTTAACTTGATGGGATAGTCTAAAATATTGTATTAACATTTGAGGATTTTGCAGAATAGTCAAACACACACGGTCAGAGTGTAACGGAAAACTTGGCTGGGAATTGGAAGTAAATTCTTTGAAAATGTTTTCTGATCAAAGGATTCTGCACCAAGTACGTCGTTACAGTGTAACCTCAAATGTAAAAGAACAACTGACAATTACTAACTAACTTGTTCCGTTTTTATATGGCCCAGCCGCTACTAGAATTTTGTATGTGATCTTGTCCAGGTTAAAGTGTTTCGGTTGGCTGGCTTGCATTATTGTGAAAGACGGTTTCAAAACGAATTCACACCTAATAATATTATCGCGAGAAACGAAATATCGATTGCTTTTTAGCAACATCTCATCATTGACCTTCAAAAAAATTATAGACAGTTTACCGTATATAAGCATAACAAATTCCGTGCAATAAATATGTTCTAATAGAGTCATTCTTTTAATACTTGGTACCGGGTACCTTCTTATAAAGGCTTGCAGACGCTCTAGTTGTAGATGTAGACCAATACGTCCCAAAATATTCAGGAGATGGGTCAATGTCATCTTGACACGCAACAATAGCCACTTTTCTCTATCATTTCGCATAATAAAAGAAAATATTTCATTAGTATAGTATTTCAAAACACTATGACAGAAAATAGATACCTCAGCTGTTTGAGATCACTTCCTATCTTACTGAACTCTTTCATGTGATCACATAATGCAGGATTATTTACGATCTGATTTGACGATCGGAAGAAATGGACAAAAAATATGAACAATGGTTCAAAAGAAACTCTGTTAACAAGCAGGGAAAGAGAAGGGCTCTACTATTCGATTCCCAGTTAACATTTCCGTTCATGAATGTTTTTTAAGTTTAAGATAGTGTAAAGAAATGTATGGAAAACCTAGAAAGTTTAATCTAAATATATTGCAGTTTATAAAAGAAGGAAATCTTAAAATAAGTTTCAAGTAACATTTATAATTGAAAAACGAAGAAAATTTTTAAAAATTCTACAGGATCTGCTTAGTTCGATTTTTAAGAGTAATTATCATTACCATCGATGATCCATCCTCTGAAATCCCAACAGCAACGTAGGTTTCGTTAGCAGGATCTTTGTGAAAGAGATTAACATGATAACCAATCTCCACTTTCTGAATTGCTACCATGAATTTGCAATTTTCAGCTTGTTGACATTTTTCAGTGTCACCTAAGCAAGTGACCTTTACCTTCGTGTCGTGGCATTTCTGATATATATCTTTCAAATCAGATGGGGATTGTTTCCTCTCACCTATCTCAACATTCCTTTCACGGCTCATTTTTCCTCCAGCACCAAACCCTGTCCTATTTGATTGTGGGCCATCTTGTCCATTCTCATCTGTCTATTTTCATCCCTTTGCATTTAAAAATTTTGACTGCTATTTGGCTGAATACTGTGCCGGCTGTACTTAAATTACGGATCCGAAACTTTGAGACCGCAAGGTAATCTAACCTTTCAGATTTTTTCTAACCTAACCTAACCTAACGTAACTCAACCTAACTCTGCAAGGTTAGATTACCTTGCGGTCTCAAAGTTGCAGATCCGTAATTTACGTACCGGCTGTGCCGTAAATAATATGAAAGTTGGGAGTTGGTACTTACAGCAAAAACGGAAATTGCAGCCAGTAAGGAGAAAAGAACAAAGCCATTAGTTATTTCCATTGTGGACAAAGTGAATTTTTACTCCTTTTTCCTGACTCATTAATCATTATACTCATTAACTCATTTCATTAGTCTTGTTTCAACATATTATAATGTAGCTCTGCTTTTTTATCGGGGTTTTATGCAATATCAATACAATATCCGCGCAACACTGAACAGGAAATACAGATTGTGATATTTGTATTTCTGTTATTGTTGTTTTCAATAACTAGAAAAAATTTCACCCTAATGATATATAACTGCGAGAATACTTCTATATACAAATTCCAGTCCAGCAAAGCATTAGCTAACAATGGAAAAGACAGTCTCCAGCATAGACTACTTTTTGTGTATAATTTTTAATTTAGATAGCATTATCATGAAAATAACAAAAAGTTACTTTATAGTCGAAGTTTATCTCAAGTTGAAAGGTAACATCGGTAGAAAATGGTATGGTGATTGGTGACTCGTCGACCATGAACTGCGTGAACTGTGAATGCGCAGACTTATAGAAAAATTATTCATATTTTTATCGTGGGATGATCTAAAAATTTTGATAAGATTCTTCAAGTTTCATATTGTTGTGTACAGAAAATAGAAATTCGTGCCAAATATAGTCGAATATTATTTTTGTTTAAAATGCAACACCGAATTCCAAAGATTGGAATTTGTGTATGTGCAGTGTGATGTTCATGCATTTATCAGGCATCCGTCCCCTATAGACGTAATTATTCATAATTACGTGCTAATGGGGTTACAAAGTAAATAGGACTCTTAATTTGGGTGTTTACAATGAACAGATTTTTATACATGATTTATTATTCCGATTCATACACAATACACTTACCCCGGAGGCAGAAAGGTGTAAAATAGTCTTGTTTAGTATGTGAAACTTTATACACCCATTCAGGGGTAATTCTGATTGATGCAAGTCAGAAGCAAATGAAGTCTTCATCAAAATAGGAACTTGTGTTTGATGATCATGTAGGTGAAAGTCAACGAGAGAATCAAGAAAGAAGGAGGGATGGGGATGACATTTTTCGCACTTCCTGCAGTTGTGGTAGTTTGAGTTTTCATTGCAAGACTGAACTTTTCCCTAGAGAGCCGCCGTCCTTCACTATGGTAGTTTAACTTGATGGGATAAGCATCTGAACAGCATTGTATATTCATTATTGAGGAATTCGGAAAATGGTCATAAAAGACGCGAGTATAATATAAGTAAACGCCTGGCTCAATTCTCAGATGTAACACTTTTTATGGACAACAGTTTGTGCCCCGATGAGAAATTTTTACCGAAAGGGGAATTTTCCTTGTGCGTACCAGTGCTTTTCAGATCTGAGAATTG
Source organism: Tomocerus nigrus (assembly GCA_019776505.1). NCBI lineage: Eukaryota > Metazoa > Arthropoda > Collembola > Entomobryomorpha > Tomoceridae > Tomocerus > Tomocerus nigrus. Next base: position 26,222 of record JABASI010001284.1, read on the forward strand.
TGCATCAGGTCTTCCGTTATATTTATTTACCCAAATGTAAATGGACCAGTGCTACCAATTCTCTATCTACATTAGTTTTATCTATGGTATCATTCGATGGGTATCATACAACCTGCGGCAAAGTCCCATAGAGATTTTTGAAAATGAAAAGTGGGTCGACCGTGAGGTTAAAAATGACGTCAGTGGTGGGGATTG
>JABASI010001285.1:0-26399 GCA_019776505.1 Tomocerus nigrus
GCCTCCGAAAATATTTTCTATGTCCAAAAAAATGTTGCCTCCGAAAACTTGGAAAAAATCTTGCGCACCCTTTGCAAGAATCCAACCAAAAGCTATACATATATTATAGGGTTTTCGAATTATTTGCAGCAAAATAAGTAAATACAGTCAAACTCCACCTCATATCTTATCCAAATAATTTTTTTATTTTGCTTTTAATATTCGAAAACGAATTGCCTGCCGTTATTTTCTTATATCAAGATGTAGGTTTCTTGAAGGACAAGAAAAAACGACTGAATGAACAGGCAAGCTGAGAAAAGGAGTTCCTAAATGACAGTTTACCACAACACTGATATTGCAAACGAGAAATCCGGCAGAGATAAAATCAAATGCAATAGATAACGAACGATAGGGGAACATAACATTTAGGCCCAAATTCTTAATGAAAGTTTTGGCTTTGGCTTCGGTTTTGTTACCAGGTAACTGAAAAAATAAGGCCAATTTAATAGTCGGATATCCTAAGCCAAAACCTCGGATAAGGGAAAACCGCCATTAAGAATTTGGGCCTTAGCGATACAAGAGAAATAATTAAGTATTATTTATCTACATATATATTATTTACGCTTACACTCACACGGTGCATTTGAAACATTGCAAAAGTACTATGTGTTGGAAAATATCTCAGTGAACTTAATATCTGACGATAACAGTTTCCAGAAAATATAGCAAATTATTATCATAGTGTCATAATATTAATCAGATTTTTTTACATTACGAACATCATACGCCACTAAAGCATAATATCTCACATCTGCACTGATTAATAATCATGCAAGTTAGTTAGGCATTTCCATGGGCTTGTAGTCTTTCCTCGAGCTGAACCAGATTAGCACTAACATCCCACAAATCCTTTGCTATACCATCTTTTAGATTTCTGTTTGCTAAGGCAAGCGGTTTCTTGAATCTGTACATAATTCCTGATTCATGGGCGACTTTTTTCGATATAGCGTGATATAGGATAAATTCAGATGCGGCCTACAATAATAATGAACAGGAAATTAGAAAATTGCCATCCTATAGAGTCGATTTGAGATTATTAAAGTGCATACAATATGTAAAAGTAATATAAGGACTAACCTCCTCCGGCGTAAACCCTAAAATCTTGAGGAGAGTTTGAAAATGCCTTTTCCCCATTGATGTAGTACCTTCAAAGATTGTCGTTTTCACAGCGCCAGGACAAAGAGCATAAGTCGTTACTCCAGTTCCTTTCAAACGCTTTGCAAGTTCTTTCATGAAAAGAGCATTTCCATATTTACTATTTTGGTATGGGAGACCATTTTCCAAGCCAAATCCAGATTTGTCCATGTTTATATCATTAACATCCAGTTTATGAAAAAGTTGCATTGTTGACGACATTGCAATTATCCTAAGAAATCATAATACATATTTTTAAATGTCAAATTAACAATTTTCAACGCTCTACATTTCCTGAAATAAAATCGAGCTACGATATTACCTAGAAGGTGCTCCATTTTTTAAATTTTCCAAAAGTAGATTAGTCAGCAAGAAATGGCCGAGATGGTTAACTGCAATATAAATGACACAATTAACCCACAAGTTTAAAAAGCATTCTTACCTATGATGAATTAAGTCAAATTAACAGTTAACTACCTGCAATAGTGATGTTAAATCCATCTTTGGTTTTTGGCTGTTTTCCTCCAGCAATACCCGGAATTCCTGCGTTATTGACTAGTATCTTAATTTTAGGATACTTCCTGTTGATTTCCGCAGCGAAAGTTTGAACTGATGCCATATCGGCGAGATCCAAGAATATCATTTCCTATAAAACCAAATATATAGTTTTAATAAACCAGTACGTGAACATGTCGTGTGCATGGAATCTTGTTTAAAAAATTAATTACAGATTAGGTCATTATGCCATACCACATTTTGATTTCCAGATTTAGTTTTAATTTCTTTGACTGCTTCCTCCCCCTCTTTAGTATCAACACAACCCAAAACAACAGTAGCNCATACCACATTTTGATTTCCAGATTTAGTTTTAATTTCTTTGACTGCTTCCTCCCCCTCTTTAGTATCAACACAACCCAAAACAACAGTAGCACCTCGTTTGGCAAATTGCTCGGAAACAGCTTTGCCCATTCCCCGGCTGGCTCCCTGTGCAAATAGAAAATGCTTTTAGTCACACAGAAATCTTTCATTACCGTAAACTTTTCCATGCAAAAAAAGAGAACATCAATTACCGTAACAATCACAACTTCTCCTTCAATATTCTCTTCTTCATCTCGACTCATTGTTCTATTTCCAGACCAGTATCTGTATATAAGTTCGTCTATATACATGAGGGTAACAACAACGAGACCCTTAACTACTTCGTATATATATTCCAGTGGTGACATTTTGATAATAGCTGTGTTTTACACCGGCACTTTTATGAAAAATACTGATTCAGCAATTAAATATTAAAACTAAAGGACTCGGGCAGGACTCGGTACGTTACTAAACCGAAACTGTCACAAACACTCTCAGATCAAAAAAACATCCAAGTTGATGCACTCATGTTGGAAAAAATGTGAGATTAAAGGTTAGAGATAGTGTGAGTGAGACATATAGACAGTGCTTGAGATAAGTTAACTCTGTTTGTGAGGATATTGTAGTTGGGGACAGCGTGCTTGTCGCATGACTGATTATTTTCTACCTCTGCCTGTAGATTATATAAAATTGAGAATACTTATGTATGTACATTGTACATCTACATGCATCTAACATGCATCCATCCTTTCAACGAAAAATATTTGAATTCGATGCTACTCTGTCCATGTTACATTAACATATTATACATTTTGTTGCAAAATGGTAGGATGGCTGTTCAGCTCAACAGATCCTTCAATTCATTCCAAAGACAATGGGTAGATATGGATAATAGAACATAACAGGTGACCCATTCTTGAGGAAGGTACAGTTTGCAATTTGCATCAAACAATGAAAATTATTTTCTTTCTCAATTCATCATATGAACTTGTTATTGTAGATTGTGTCTTTGTAATATTTGTATGAAAACCAGTATGCATTTAATACACGTGAATAGATACATATAACTATATCATTATCTTTTTTTATGGTCACTACTCTTTCTAGAGTTTTGGTTTGTGTGTATATATTGGGCATGTTATATTGTATAAAGCTACACTGATTTTTACAGAAACATTCTGATGGATATCCTGATCTAATTTGACCTTGAGAACTTACTCGACATCGAGAGTACGTAGCACTTTGTTAAAGTCATATAATATTATATGAATGGACACTGAACACATCTGACTCTACTTGATCATTTGCAATCTACTGTTCAACCTATTATGCCCCAAAATTCTCCTGTGAAATCCTTTATAGAGGAAAAACATTATACATAGTATACAATCTGTGTAGTAAAGTAAGCGTAATGCATATCAGGTACATGGCATTTTATATATTATGCTACGTATGTATTATGTATGTAGTACATATAATATTTATGTTCACTTTCAAACAGTAACGAATAATTTTCCTAAATTTTCCTAAATTAAATATCAATTTTCGGTGCAAAGATCTTAGTCCAGTCCAGTTACAATTAAAAGATTAACACAATTGCGGAAGTACCTCCTTTAAATGAGTGTGACAATTTTTGTGACTTCTTTTGAATCACTAAATCAAGTGTAATTAAACAAAAAAAAATTCTGCCTCTCTGGCAGGGGTATGTTCGATGTTTTAAATTTTTGAAGTAAAGAAATGTCTCAATCTGTACAGGGAGAAGAGTATTTTTTAAACCATTTCTACCGCTTCCCTAAAGGGGTTTACTGAAGTGGACCCAGCGAATCTATTCTCTACTGACATAAATATTTTTTCAGACCCTTGGAGTATCCTTACAAAGTTTGGATATAATATTGCGGTCCATTCAGAAGTTACCTTACGGACAGAGAGAAACGAATCAAACATTTCTATGTATACAGGTGCTTCTGCTAGTTAACGGAAAATTAATTGCTAGTATATCTTGCATATTTCCAATTGTTAAATGTTGGTGTAGTTGTAAATGAAAAATGAATAAAGTATATAGTCGATAGTCATGCATAGTAATTGAGCTGTGTGATCTAAAATTATGTTTGAGATTTTTAAACCTGATTTCCTATGACTGTATGTTTGTTAATTAACACGTATATACTAACCTTCAAAAATAAAAGGAAGGAAAATTAAATATTTTATATTTCTGTTTTAAGTGCTATTTTCTTCAACAAAGACCAATTTTCTACAATTCTGGGAAAATCACTTTAATAATTTTAGTCTTCTGTAGTTATGAATTGCTTATTATATTTTATATGTACCTGTCACGTCAGATATGTCATTACTAATAGGTTTATTACATTAGGACTTATGTATGGTGCACGGTTGTTGCTAACACATAAGAAATATTGAGAATGAAAGCTTAACTGACCGATGCGCGATGATGTGTACCTATAATCTACTATATGAACCTATTGTAGAATTTACAAAATATTTTTTAAGTGTTTGCTAGTTAAGAGCTCAAAGTAGTTAGTCGAAGCTTTTAATTGTCCTATTGCATTGTATTATTCATGTTTTCTGTAATAGGTAATTCTCTTATGTCCCTATTGTTGATATAAATAAAATTGAACAATTGGGTTATCTTATCATATTGCAAGAAAAATCCAGCAATTGTCTTTTGTTGTCTCTTGTCTCCCACAAGCAACATACAATAAGTCTTCTGTAGTAAGAACTTTGCATACGATTACACAATCAATTTACGTCATTTAATTTGGTTTTATGTTTGTATTAAACTAAAAATAGACGCATTGCATTAAATTCAGAGTTTCATTGTGACTTTTGTACATCCGGGAGATGGTGGATAGACAAAACATTATTATTTTAGCGTTTCAGTATTGTGTAACGAATTTTAATATAACAATATATGAACATGCACTGAATGCACGCAGAAAGCCACAGAAGCTTAAAGCAGAAGAATAATACTTTAACACTGTTATTTGAAATGTAAAATCTATAAACTGTATATACAAGAATGAAAAAGCTATGTAATTCATTACCATTTGACCTACGAAAACTAGTATTAACTTTAGAACTTAGTGTTATGTTAATTGTAATTATTTAAATCGTTAACCACAATGACGATGTAATTACCTCAGCCAAATGAGGAAATTGTCTTATTCAATAAATAAATAAATAAATAAGCTAAGAAATTTGCAGACATCGACACTGGGAACAGCCCGTGCATAGACGAAAACATCATTATGATTTTAGATAGGTACAGTTTTTGTATGTAGATAGAAAATGCTGTTCGATAACCAAAATAAAACTATTATTAAAAATGAATTCCCATATTTTCGTATTTTAGTTTTCCTTAATTAAAAATTAACGTCCTTGTAATGTAAAAAAATTAATGATAATAAGACTGAACTAAACCAGTCGTAATAATCTACAAGAAAAATCATTGGGAAAATAAATAATGCTCCTTATTCATACCATCATACCTCAGACGTATTGGTGCCGATTGCCGAATACCTACGTAATAATTGACAGTAGTGTGAGATTCTCTCGTATTTAATGACTCAAAATAAAACGCTGTATTTCCACATTAGGAGCGGGCATGACTTTGAGCCGTAAGCCTTACATATGTATTGTAGACCTACACAAAAATACGCATTTGCTTTAAAATCAGTACAAAACCAAATATCCCCATTATACTTTGGCCCTTGTACTAAGGACAATTGAATTAAATGTTGTAAACAATTTCTAAAGTGTCAAAGGACGAAGTGCTGTCAACAGATATTTATGTCACATTGGCATTCAGAATAATATGTTTATGTACACCTCTGTGTAAATGATAAAAGTCGATTCTATATCAGTGATGTTTGTCATTATAGCATTAATTCACTAGTAATGATGCAAATTAAATGAATAATTATGGAGGTATGGATTTCTACATCTAATTTATATGGTAAACCAATATATATATTATATTAACCTAAGTACCTACAGTTGCGTGCAAATACACTGAATTCCTGAATACCAAAATGAGTGATATAAAAGCACATTATTTATTTCAGGCATAATAATATGATGATTGCTCCTCCAATGACTTTGGAGGAGGTAGAGGTATGGTATAGTATGAATGAACTATGGACTTTGACACCTTGATTAATATGTGGGAGTTACATGAGCTTGAGACTTCAGCTAATGCGTGTTTGCTTTCAATTTCAATCACTGCCTGTTGGTTTTTGTTATTGGCACACTCGCAATCCATTCCCATACATCATCATCTGTTATCTGGAGGGTCTTAGAGTTTGAAAATGTTCCCACACATTAAAAATATTAAAATGCAGTCAAAGGAAAAATAAAATTGTATTTATGTACATAATGTATATTTTATATTGTTTTTTCTTCAAAAGAGCACGTCAGCCCAAATATATACACAAGGGAAATGTAGAAGTAGCTTTATAAAATACAAACTAACATACTTAACAGAAAGATTAAAAATTCAAAAAAATTCAGAAATAACCACTGGTACACTAAAAAACGTTACTTGCTTGTGTAGCTATATATTATATTATGTATGCCTTAATTTACAATTGCATGGGTCAATCAGGATCGACTTATATAGGTACGTAATTATATCACTAAAAATTTTGTGCGATTTAAGTCAATATTATAATGACGAGAGATTGCGAAATGGTTTATTTTAATAATGCTAATTGTAATTTCAATCAGAAAAAACACTGTTGCATACTTTAAAAAATACATTTTCATGCACCCAATTCCCACGCATATACCAATGCTATAAATTATTCTGCTAACAATAAGTACAACTATTTCTGTCATGAAAAGTAAACCTGCTCAAACTCAGTCTCATTTCATTTTTATCGGTCTAGACACTTCAAGCTAAAACTTCAGCGAAATATATCAAGAGAGAGTAATAAGGATAAAACATTACACGTGTTCTACAAGGAACTATAAATCATCACAAGACACAAATGGAATTCATTTATACCTAATACAGAATTTCAAGCTTGTGTTTAATTTTGTATATAAATAATATTGGTCCATGAATATGGCAGTAATGAGCTGCTGATTAATGGAAGAAACTGATAGTAGACACATTATGAGTCATGACACATCAACTGTCACAGTATGTAATATAAAGGACAGGCATTATATAATACATATACTCCGATCTGGTTCACCAAAAGATATTAACTGAATTGAACTGATAACGATTAATTTACATAGTGCACTACATAAATACAAGCAATACACACACGGACACAGGTTCACATACAAAACTTATCAAGAGTACATATATATATAGTTGAACTTGGTATAACAGTGCTGGTCTGAAGTTAGTTAATTATTGAAACTTTCAACCTTCAATAAACTGAGATCTAGTTACATTACATCTTGAACCGTCGAGTGTAGAACTCTCCCTGTGATAATTAACCGAAAGGAAACATAATGGCTCGTCTCACAATCGTTGACCAGATCCTGGATCTTATAAAAATTATTTTCATGACAGTTTTCATGATTAGTGAATCTTTACGGTATCAACTATTTGTGAGAAAATCAATCACGACGGAAAATGAAGAAAATGTGTCAGGAAAAGTTGTCGTAATTACAGGCAAGATCATCATAACGATCCTAATAAATATTATTATTAAAAAACAGGATTCATGTTGGAAAAAATAATTTGACTAGGCGGAAGCCGAGGGATGGGCAAAGCCGCGGCAAAGGAATTAGCCTCGAGAGGAGCAATCGTTGTAATTGGAGATGTCAATGTGAAAGAGGGACAGGAAACTGTTGACGAAATTCAAAGAGAAACTGGAAATAATAATGTGGTATGACATTTTGTGCATTTCAATTAGAAAATGTAGGCAGCGGATTTTTGTGCTTATATTATAGATAACTTCGTATAGGACTAAAAATAAACGGTTTGGTTAAAGTTATATGGTGATATTATGTTCATCTACTTAGACAAGTTTTTGAAAGACAAATGGAAAGAAGAATGACAACACTAGTTATTTAATTAGCTAAGTAAAATTACTCTATAATGAAACCAAACGTCTTTTTTCAATCCATATTTTATAAATTTCTTTGCATTTTTTCATCAAAGAACTTAGCAGTTTCTTTTTAATTCCATACAAAGTTACGTACGTATGCATACAACCCAAGATAAATAACATTTTCCCGACGATATAATGTCCAACCTAATAATACCCAATATATAAAAAATACCTTTTATTCTGCTTTATAACTACGAAAGTCAATTAATACTTTTCCATTTTCCATAGACAATTTTGCATTTGGATCTTTCCAGTATGCAGTCAGTGGAAGATTTCGCAAAGAAAGTTTCCAAAGATCATCCAAAGATTAAGATATTGCTTAACAATGCTGGCATAGGAGGTTCGCCAAACGAAAATAAGAAAACTAAGGATGGATTTAATTTGCATGTAGCTGTCAATTATTTATCTCATTTTCTGTTGACCAACTTGCTGCTAGAGAATCTAAAACGAGAGAAAAAGCCTCGGTAAGTTATCATTTAGGAAATAAGACTTACAAACATTATCATGATGAATTATTAAAAAAAATCCTTATAAATAAGTATAACTCTCATTTAAATAGAGATAAAATGTTATGTGATGCATTGTAATTGTTAAATGTATAATTCAGGGTTGTCTCAATGTCATCATCCCTGCAGCTATTGTCTCATTTGAACCTGGATGACTTAATGATGGATGAATCAGGTTTTGGATTAGAAAATGGACTTCCCTACTGCAATACAAAATATTGCAATGCGTTATTCACAAAAGAACTTGCGAAGCGTGTGGCTGGAACCGGGATAAATACATATGCCCTTTGCCCTGGACTTGTGAAAACAAGAATATACGAAACCGCTCAAAAAACTAGTCAAATTATTTTCTCATTCTTCATGAAACCTTTCGGAGCGTCTCCTGAAGTGGTATGTTTCTATTATATATTCTCGAAATTTTAATCTATGACTATCAGACCAATAAGCAATAGTAGAAATTCTAACACACATAAATTATCCCCTTTTTTTAGAGATTAAACAATTCAATAGACATTGTTACTAAACTTATTAACAATATTATCGTATTATAACATATATATTTTATACAGGGATATTTATGAGTTTGTAGATACGTTTGCAGGTTATCCAAACTAGAATAGAGAATAAAGTGGCTTTTATAGTTAGAAAGAGGAGATTCTAACTATATAGTAAAGGAGATTCATGTATAATCATAAAGGTTTACTTCAAGTTTAAGGAGAAAAAATGTAACTGAAAAAAATATGTTTTTATTTAGGCTTATTACTTATTAACAAATTAACAATGGATATTATACAAAAGACATGACAATCAAGACTGAATTTCCTTATAGATCCCGACAAAGAATTTCAGATATTTCTATAACTTAGGAATACCATTTTAAGTGAAAGCCTCAAGCGGAGCGGAATAATGACAGGTGTTACAGACTGACAAATGTTTAAGCTTTAGATAAAAGGTGATTTGGGCAAAAAAGTGACGATGAATTCCGAATCCGACGGAATGCGAAGCCAGAACATTGGAAGTCAATGTGCTTTAGAACTAGCCTTTATTGCAATTTTAGAAAACTCACGTTGTTTAATTTCCATTGTTACTAAACCTGAAACATGATTTTTGCAGTTTTATGAAAGAATTCCCTACATCTACATGTCTTAAGTATATCAAGCTTTTATTTATAGTAAATACATCCTCTTTCCAACGGCAGCAGCCACTTTGTTCTATCTAGTCTAGTTCGGGAGTTATTAGCCTACAAACGAATCTGCAAACAAACATGTAAAAATATATCCATTGATGTACATTACACATTACTACACAGTTCCTAAAGTCATACATTACTATTTATAATTTATATCTGCGATATTAATTTGTAAAACTCGATTATTATTGCGTGAATGAAATATGAATACGAATGTGAAACATAGTAGTTAAAAAAATATTGTCAAAATTGATTGCAGGCAGCATTTGAGTTCATTCTCTACTGTGCCTTGGATAAGAGTATTGAGAATGAGTCAGGAAAGATGTATCGATTCAGAAGACATTTCTATGCCGCTAATAGAAGGCTCGACGACGAACTAGCCAGAAAATTATGGGAAAAAAGCAGTACTCTTGTCAAATTGAATGAAAGAATGAATAACATGAAATAAAATGAATTTGTTACGGTTGTGAAATTAATTACCCTAGTTGTTGAACGTGATAATTAATTTCTTCCTTCTTTATTTATGCTCCTTAATTCTAACACCGGCAAAAATCAATGTCAAGATTTTCATAAGCAAAACATGAAACATGTTAATTGCTAATACAACTTTTATGAAAATATGTGTACTCTTGAAAACAGAGTCTTTAAAACTAAAACTAAAACTAAAACTATTGTCGCATCAGCCATTGTAAAACGAATATAATATAGAGTAGCGTTGGGACAAGTTATCGTGTCCAGGGACGGCCGGACGGACAGACAGAGCATTCCTGTACACTGTAGCTACGCAATTGTCTGAAAGTCTGAATCATCTGACCGATGCACAGGCGCGGTGGTTGATTCCTAGTCCAATGTACAGCAATACGCAGCAAACCGAATGAGGCAGTCACAAAGTAAAACAGAGACAAAGTATAATTTTATTAATTTTATTATCCTTTACATGCCGCCATCAATTCAAATGTTATTTCGGTATTCGAGTAAGATTTTCATACCATGTGGATGCCTATTGCCTTTAATTTACAAAATGCGCGCTGTGCAGGCAGCTAGCTGTTGGTTGGTAGTCCTAGTCTCTCTGTTCGGTCGGTCGGTGTTCTTACATCTTATTCAGATTTAGTTAGACCAGTTAGACGCGAATTTTATTAGACGTCATTCCATTTTGGGTTTTGGAGTTGTCAACAAGTTCCAGTCTCAGCCCCAGCCGCCCAGCCGTTTGTCATTGTTTGTGAACTCTGACCTGACATCTCACCTCGCTCTCCCTCTACGGACTGACTGTCAACTGTTAACAACAGGGATTACCCCGTGAGTCATAAATTGTAAAATGTTGAATGTAAAATAAAATAAAAACTCGCAAAAGTGTGATGTCAGATTTTGAGTAAATGAAAGGTGAAAGGCAAATAGGCAAATGATTATGATTTTAATTTTACAAAGTTTTACACTTTCTATTTTTTATTCACCTTTTAGGTAAATTTTCTACATCCTTGATTAAAAATGAGAGGCTACCCAGGATCCAGAGGTACTGGAGGAAAATTGGGTATAAACCCAAATAAGCCACCAGCCGACCAAACTACGTTTGAAACGACGGAGCCTCTCAGGGATGAGACGCTTCCGGAGGACGGCTTGCGATTGACCGCTTTGCCTTTAGTTCAAGAGGACGAATTGGTTTTGCCCAGTAAGAAAGAACGCCAACGTTGAGCGTTGGTTTAGGCTGGCTGGATTGCGTTAAAATTTTCATGCATTCAATAATTAATTCGATATTGTTGGTTAATTTTCACAGAACTAACGACGAGACCAGTTTTGGACGTTAATGAACTGAAGGGCAATCTTAACCCGTATGACCCACTTCCGAATTTGGAGGTACCAATAAAAGAAGGCAGGCTAAAGACTTCCAAATTTTTGGTCACAGAAGTTAATGATTCGAAAAACATCTGTGTAAGATTTAATGCCAAATTCATAAGTTATTCTTCAATTTCAGTTAGTTGTGACTTTATGTAGAATTTAAATGGTTTTATTGTAAATTGTAATTGTTCCAGCTCCGCACTGTTGACTACAGCTCTGGTTTACTAACTCTTGAGAAGGAAATGTCCGACTGGTACAACAGTCACTCCGTAATTGGAGCAGGGAATCTTCGGATGATGGACATTGTACACCATGGCTATTATGCAGCCGAAATTGTTATGCCTCATGAGGGGAGATTTTGCTGGGCAAGGTAAACTAATTAAAGAGATACCTAAATGGTAATGACAGTAATGAGGTAAGATGGTAATTACTGGGATATGGGACCAGGTCGAATGTTAAGTTTTTGACTTATCATCATTATAATGATAAGAAAGAATGAGCCCAGTGGTTTGTGAGGACTTTTCTGCCAAAAATTTACAAAGATTCCATCTGGCCCCAATAACTACCGTCTTACCTGTACGCTGCAATTCAAAATTGCAGATCAGATTCCATAAAAAAGTCAATTTTCATCAGTTCGTGCAATTTATATTTATTTAGAGTGTCCGTCATAGAGCATATTCCTGTCAACTCTGCTCCTAGACCAATAAAAGTTGCAGCATTAGATTATGGATTCGAATCCGAAGTGCTTCCTCATAAATTGGCTTTACTAAGAAAATGCTTTCGCGAACAAATACCTCGATTGGGATTAAAAGCCGAACTAAAAAGTAAATATTTCGTATTCGTATATAATTACATAAAAATTACCAATTACTGATTCGGACATGCAATATTTGTTTGGATGGGCGCCCAGGCCCAGGTCGTACCCTGATTGGTTTAGTCGGCGCTCCCAAAAATAATGGAAAAAAGTCAAAAATTGACGGCCAATAAAGCAGCTCGCAGGGGTCTTTGCTATTTTTTCGGTCGTCAGTCACTACTCATATGATGGCCCCGCCCCCGCCCACCACAGTTTAAAACGAAATTGAAGTGACCCTTGAGGATCATATTAATCGTGTTATTCATACGGTTTCAAAATTCTAACTAATTTATAAAATTATTCTAGAAAAATCTTCGAAATACACGGACGAAGAATTCGACGATCTGCTGCGGAAGCATCTCGTGAAGAAGACAGTCGAAATGTATGACGGTCAATTCGGGGAAGACGGTATGTTTACCAAAGTGAGTGGTATACTGTTCTTCCCTGACTCAGGGGAAACGGTACAAAACTATTTAGAAAAGCTTTGAAAAATTCTACCCTTGTCCTGTTCAACGTTTATGAATATTACCCATGAAAATGAATATTTAGTTTATAGATTGAGTTTCCATTCAATTAATTAAATTAGTGAAATTACCTAGCTGAATTGTTAGAAAGTACACAATACATTCATTCATTAATGTTAATAATTAATTATTATTGTAGCCGAATAGAAAAACCTTTTTCCATATATTGATACATGTTAGATCATAGAACAACATTAGAAAATAATATTATGTGTATAATATAATAATACTTGCCAAACACTTAAACATTGTTAATTAATAATCTACTCTTGTAAAAACAAGCTCGGAAATTATCTGCAAATTAATTGTTTTAGATTAGAGCCGAGTTTCTATGGAATGGAATGAACTAATAATTGTTTTAGGTTAGAAATGTGTTTTGAAATGCTGAATAAAAGGGCAAAACAGAGAGTTATTTATAGTTCAATTTCATTTCTTTATAAACGATTGTGAGAATTTTTTAATAATGGAATGCACACCTCATACATTATTAGAATTTACAACTAACTTATTCTGCATTCATTAACTATATAGTTCATCAATGATTACATAAACGCACAGTTACGCATCCTTGCACTCTCACACTACATGTTTTGTCACACTCCCTCATCATACTTATTATATGTAATACAATTAGCATTATCAATTTATAATAGTGACATTATTCGTAATTAATTTTCACATTATTTCTTGTCGACCTGTATATAGTAAGTAGCCTGCATTACTTTACTTAATAATATTGCAGTATAACACAAATAGTACAATATTATCAGCAAGTTTATTATAGTTTAGTACAGTACTTTTGTAGACTATGTATTTGGTTTGAATTTGTAACAATATTGTATTTCATCATTGCTGTACTTAATATTAAAGTGGCTATCGCTATAATATTTCATCTGTATTATTAATTAGTTAACTGGTAATAATATACCTAATAGTGTCCGTTCAGTTTTTCTTGTAAATTGTAATTGTGTACTGTAAATATGGACATGGTATTTTATTTTTTGCTTTTCCAAGCCCATATTACAGTCCTGCTCAGCACAACGGAGAGTTTATTACTTTATTTCGTTATTATATTTGTAGACCTGAAATATTTTTAGGAATTTTAATTTTCTTATTGATTGACCAAAACAATTAATAAATAGGAAAATTCTACAAAATAACTAGCCAGTCATTGCTAAATTGAAAATTTTAAAGTAGGATAGTTAGTGTAATGTAATAATGTAAAGTAAAGTATAGAGTAAACTTGTACTATTAAAATGTTCCTGGAAAACAGAAAAACGTAAACTTGTGACCAGGAAACCTGACCGAAGTAAATGAACAGACTTCTTACGCAATGTAAGTAGCATCTATCTCTTGTATAATAAATATGTAGTAGCAAGTTAAGTTTTAAATTAAGGCTATTAATTAATAATTTAATACATTTCTGTTACTGTTGATAAACATTCGGTTATTTAAATAGCTAACTATAAGTAAGCATAATATTTTCATTAATTTGAAGGTAGACTTAAAAATTATCTAGTTCTTTTTCATAACCTGCAGTATTTCGATGCATGAACAAAAATACATAACATAGGTGTGTCACAATTCACAAAGGTATTGCTAATAAGCTAATTCGTACGTAATCGTCATTACAGTAATAACTTTTTACGTACGCATTAGCCAAACACTTTTAGACCTACTTACGCTTACATCAACATTTCGCAACAATCAATCAAGAGTATTAAATCAGTCTCGAGTATATAAACACAAGTATAGAAACAATATTTTTTTTAGCAAAATAAAGAAAAACAACAGAACTATTTGCAATAAATAGCTACAAAACACTTTTTCAAAGATAATGTGTAAACAAATTGCATTTAGCAATTAAAATATGCCTACAATTACAATACCTACAAAAAAACAGGAAATCATGGCAGTTTGAGTTCAAATAGTGAATTTTTGTCTAAATAATAATTAATTAGGTAAATAAATACATTGTGGTACTTTCGCTATTGAATTACACAACAAATCTACTAAAACTATATACAATGCAAAACTCAACTTCTCAATGAACATGAACACAGAGTCTGATGCAGCTTTTCCATAGTCATATTAATATCAATATAATCATAACAATATAGATATAATATTTACGCAGTTATATAAATATAAATAAATTAGTTAAGTATAATAACACTCTAATTAAATTACATATTCGTAGGTACATACAACTCTTCAAAAATTGATCTGACATTATTAGTGAGCAAACGCTTACAACAGAGATAGTCTAAAGTCTACACATAATATTTTTCATTTATGTAGACAAGTACGTACATAAGTAATACTATATTGTAGTACAAAAAATCATAATATCCAAAAATCAATTTCCAGAGCAGCTAAATACATTAGAATATTATTGCCACAATATTATCAATCAGCATTCATTTTCAATATTACAATGAAATTGTCATGCCTGCCTTCGGCTGTAGTTGTATTGTATGTAATGTAACTTTATGTAAATGTGCCTTCTTTCATTTTTGTTTACATTAAATAACACTAAGGTTTGCAATCTAGGGTTTCGCTATTATCATTATAACATTCGTTAGTTAGGTTGGCTTTGTTATACAATCTTTTAAACTTGCTTAAGAATCGTTACCGGTATACCATTACGATGCAATACATTTTTCAATTTACTAAATCATTTAAAAATTGCTACACTTCATAAAACATCTATTAAAAATTCATGAATTCAAAAATTGAAAATCAAACTATTAATTATTATTGTAAATGTTCCTTTAAAAGTTTCCAATCATTATAATATTAAAATTAAGGCAATTAGAATTTTTAGAGGCAAATAAAATTCTTGTGACAATTAAAAAATAAAATTATAATCTGCTGCACTATTATTCTTATTGTATTTAAAATGTAAGATGTTTTTTTATATCCTATATGCATAATTAGTACTGCATAGTAATGGTATATTAATTATTATAGTTACATACATACATAGTCGTAGTATCTTTCTTATTTTGTTCTGCACTGAATTTTTACTCCCATTTTGAAAATCTATCTGTCGACCTGATTAAAGTTTTTCTAGTTACTATTTGGAGCTAGAGCAATATCCGCTAACCAATGATTTGACAGTACGAATACGAATGTATGAATATGATTCTACGGAAATAGCTACAATTACAATCTAGGTTTTATGTAGTTATATAATATGAATGCGTTGTTGTTGTAATTTGTAATTAGATAAACTGTAATGTAATAATAACTAGCTATACATATACATAAAAGTTACTATAATAATATAAAGTAGCTAATAATGTAATTTGTTTTGTTTATCATATCAGTAATAATAATAGTAATTTATTATTGTTTGGTATAAGTAGTAATTCATATGTCATACTTGTCGTTCCGTACGTTATATAGTTAGTAATTATGTTGCATATTATTATTTAATGTATTCAATTGTAATTTTGTATTGTGTATATAGTATGTATGTATGTATGTATGTTATATCAGTTTATCAGTATAGTAATAATTTTGTAATTATAATTTAATTTGGATAATTATTACAATAGTTATTGCTAGCACGCACTTTCCATTCGCTTTTTCTGTCTTCTTCGATATTCGAAGAATTCTTCCTTCATTGCCGCAACACGCGCCTCCATATTTTCGTATCTTTCCCTTGTTCTTTTGAATCGTGTGGAAGTGGAAGATTGAGTGGACGTCGTGGATGGTTGAGGTTGTGATGGGTATGCAATCTCCGGTGAAGTATCAGGAATTACCGGATCAAACTCGTAAGGGTCATCTACGGACATATCCAACAAAGTTCTAGTGCCAGGACTTGGCTCGGAGGTTGGAATTGTCGGAGTCTCGTCGATATCAAAAGAGGGAGAACGGGCCATGGCGTAGATCGGCGGAGTATTTTCCCGCCGTGGCCAGTTCTCGTATGTCCTAGGCGGAAGTGGCAGAGGTAAATGAAATTGGGGCGAAGTCTGGAATGGAGAAAGTTGATGAGATGGATGATGCAGTGGGTAGCCACCAGGATGTTGAGAAAAGTAACTTTGAGGCACTAAACGCCCGTGTGGCTCCTCGGGGAGGGTGATGGGTCTGAGGAGGATCTCGCCCGTCCCGCTCCCGGCCCCAGAGGGGATCGTCAATGTCGAAGTCGTGTTTTTGCTTGCACTTTGAAAACCAGAGGAAGAAGAGCGTTCTTGGAAACGAACAGAAGAACTAGAAGCACTTTTGTCAAAACCGCCGAGTGCCCCTGGCCCCGAGCTCGGACCAACAGGTACTCGTCGTAGAAACGGCGGAACTTGTCTCTCTAAATAGTCTAAATCCCTGGCCAAGTTGTCGCGAATTCTCTCTGCTTCCCATGGCGGGGGTGTGGGGTCACTTGCACTCGGGTGATGCACGGCCGTCGGCCCTGGATGAAAGTGACGACCCGTTGTGGCAGTTTTCCAAAGGTATGGTGGTTGGTGAACCTGGACTAGAACAGGAAATCGGGGCACTGAGCTCACGTTCAGGTGATTAAAATTGAGATCAGGAGGACTGTAGAAGCTGCTGGAGGCGGATTGTGAGCGCGAGTGAGAGCGTGGCAGTGGAGAGCTCGCAAATGGCCGAGGAATCAAATTCTCCGGCCGAATCAATGAGCTAGACGGTACAAAACTGCCGGGAAGCACTAGATTAAATCTCCGACGGCCTCTTGGGAAGTATCGAAGGGGGCGCGGAGCAAGGAAGCCGCCATCATCTGAACTTGACTCGTCTACCATATCTGCAACACCACCAAATTAATTAATACCCTTGTCAGTATGTCAATACGCAAGTTCAACAGAATTTTCTTTTTTCAAAAGAACTTTCGTAAAATGTAAGACAAGCCAGAATACAAATGTTACCCCAAGGGAGGACGATACCTCTAGGTGGTCCACGTAGTGATGTCGATAGCGAGGAGGGGTGACGTCGGGTGACGTGGGGGTGACCGATGTCGGCCAGGGAGAGTGTGATGCTGCTGATGGATGGGGGGCGGCTGCTCCTCCTCGTGCTGCTCAAAATGATGGCGTGGCGGCGCAGGCGGAGATCCAACAGGTGAATACTAAGAGAAAAAGTTAATTATTCATCAATAAATAATTATTAAAAATGCCACAAAATTAAAATAAGTAGATATAAATATTTTTTTAATATATGACAAGTAAAACGATGGTGAGGAATTTCTTACCATAGGTACCCCGACGCGAGACCCACCCACCGATACGCTCTCTTCAGCCACGAAATCACAACGAGTGCTCGGTCTGCTCCATTCCTGCCAAGATGCAAACAATCACATTACAGTGCAAAACTGATCGATTTGAAACTTGTCAAACAATAATAACAATTCATGCATTTTCATAGGAAACAGACGATTCCCATGAAACGAACATAAGGACTCTCCACCATGCAAAACGCCCACAATAAAAGCAATTATTTTTAGAAATGGACATTAGAATGGACATAAATTAAAGCACATTTATATGAACTGAAATGACGCAATCATATAGGAATCATTGTACACAACAATAAACGAATTATCAGTGTATAAGTAGACGTCTAGTAACATCACTAAAAATTTTAGGGCTAAGAAATGATCAAACTGAAACACGGAACAGAACAATCACAATAATTTAAATAAACTGACACAGAACGGATAACAAAAAATGAACATTTATGACAGAAAGATTCGCCACTTAACTGTTGCACCGCTCTTCTGTCTGCTAGCCATTTCAAAAACCACACGTTTCGTCAATTTTAGGTACTTGTATTATATCAAGTTATGCTTCACTTAATATTATTTCATTTTAATTTCTCACTCATTGTGTGTATAATTATTTTTTTATTATATCATTATAAGAGTTAAGGGTACAAGTGCTGATAGAGAAAGAAGACTGAGATATTAGTGTATATTAATGTGTACAGTATACAGTTTAGTTTAGTTTATAGTTTATGTTTAGTTTAGTTTAGTTTACAGTAATTATATTTGATTTAGTCATTTGAGTCGACTCGACTACTCACTTTTTGGGAGGGACTTGAGGTTGAGTAGGGATTTGGCCTCCATTTCTGGCATCAGTTAGGCGACAGGCTACCATGTTATAGGCTAAAGAATCAAAATCTAAAATGAGCAACAAGAACATTTTCGGAAATTTGAGAGGAAGAAACAGAAAGATGCATAGACAAAAACTCGAACTAAATAGATATTGATAAATTAATAAAATTAAATAATAATTTAAAGTTATAAAAATGACAAAAAGCTGAAAAGGACAGTATTAACAGGTACACAATATTATTTGAGGTTAAATGCGATTAATTGTCATTTCAAAATGTTAGAAGAGAAGTGATTTGAAAGAGAACTAGCCTTTTTCTTGTTTCCGACGTTTTCGTCTATTGCATATTTTGACGGCACAAACCGACAGAATGATGGCCACTATGAAGAAAAGCAGTCCACCGACGAGACCAGCAATTATGGCTCTTTGCTTATCTCTGAATGGAACCTTGTACATTAGTGGCTCACTTTCTGCTGAATTGCTTCCCGTAGTGAATGCTTGCACTCGAATGTAATACACTTTCCCTTCACGTAAACTACGAGCTGAAAAGGCACAAAAAAAGAAAACTCAATTAGTTACAGCACAAAATCTATCTGCTTGGGTAAGTTTTAAAAAAAACTTCCAAACTTACTAGAATAAGAAGTATGTGGGGATTGGATAGGTTCTTTATTGAGCTGTTTCCATTGCTCTGTCTCCAGTCGATACTGAATTTGATAATAGGCCACAGCCACATGATCTGAGTCGATCGGAGGCATCCATGATATAATTATGGCTATATTATCCGGATTTTCAAACACTGTCACATTGTGAGGAGCGCCTGGTTTTGGCCCTAGTCATTAAAACGTGAATCACAACACAAGGAAAACAAATTAATTTCATTCATGTTCATCACAATGATTTACGAAAGTATTATAGTATATGGTAACATAACATTAGAAAAATGCGATTAATTACAAACAAAATTAGTCATGTAATAGCATTCATGAAAATATAGCACCAAAACATTCTCTATTAAAAGTATGCAAACTTTAAATAGTAATGCATTATTATTACAATAAGTTACTTACTACTACTACACAGAAATAGTGCTACATTGCAAAAGGCAAATGCAAACATAAACAAAAAATTTTCATGCAAAAATAATTACAATTCTTGCAGGAATTTTTTGCACAGACAAACAAATTAATTAATAGATTTATTTAGTTTCTTAATTTATTGATTGTCAGAGGAAATGATCTGGGGTTGGCATTCATACACAATTAATATAGGGACGTGCAAAGATATGAAGTATATTATAATAAACACTCATTGTAATTATAAAGTCACCCCCTTACAAATATTTGCAGCGTTGTGCGTTGCTCACACTAAAATAATAAAAGTTAATCCCATCTACCACCACCTGAATAAATGATAACGTAAATCAAATGAAAACAAAAACAAACCTTGAGGTCTGAGCAAAATGGGTATATAAGTCGTGCCATTTTCATCGGTGGGTAACATTAGCACAGAGTAGTCGAGGACTTCTGCAATTTATTCAAGCCATTTCCAAAATCATTCATAAATAAATCAAAAACATTCCAAATCATAAATAAAAATCACATCTCAGTCTCAAACAGTTAGTTGCTGCAAAATACACGCATGACACGACACAAATAATACACATATATTTTCCCAATGATCCTGTTATTTTTGACAGACACATCAAGCAAAGGAAGATGATTTGAAAGCAGTTTTAAAATAGTAAATAATTTACCACGTACGATGTAAATCATGAAAAGTGTGTTTTGCTTTGCTAAAATACATTTGTAAGTAAAACCGTTTTTCAAGAGTTAATAACAAGATCAGAACAGAAAATTCATTTAATACGATTTTCATTACAGTAATTGTAATGTCAAATGCTGAAAAGGGTAATAAGGGGAAAAATTCAGACGGATAATTATTTTATTAAGCAAAACACAAGGAAAAGTGGTGTGTAGGCATAATTTCTAAAAAAAAACAGTAAACATGCGTGCATAGAAGAATTAATTTTTCATGCAACAAGCCAATTCCATTACAAACCACAAGCAGCGTTAATAACTAAAAAGAGGAGCAGAAGACGAAACCAATCAATACGTACATGACAGACACATAAATATAAGAAGAAGCAGAGTCATAATATAAAGGCCGGTGCTATCAGAGCAAATCGGCTGAACAGAATCTTGTTGACCACCCCAGTTCGGTAACAACATTCTCCAGAAAAACCAAACGTAAGTATAACCAGGAAAGAACGAATATATAAATGAAAAGCATGAAGTAATAAAATTAATTAACGAATTGCTCAAACGCTGCTTATACAACGAACGAAGAATGATTTTGACAATATAACACTGACATCACCAGCAACATGAAATATTCCGCGAGAGATCGATAATTTCCGAACAAAAGTTATCACATATCTGGCACGGCAAGCTCTTAATCATTGGTAATTATTATATCCACAGTAGCTGTTATGTTAATTACAAATAATTCAAAGCAGTGCTAGTTTGCGTGGTAAGTACATTAGTAAAATGTCTGAATAAAATTGAAAACCAAAAATATCCCGAATTCAAACAAATTGAAAATCTGTAATGATAAAACGTAAAGGAAAGTGGAAGTTTGGGCTAATGCAATGCAACGAAATCCTTTTTTTCTCTGCTTATTATTGCTATGAACAAACAGCAGCACGGGTGGGTTTGTAAAAAAAAATAAGAGAAAAGTCCGATCTGAGGTGGCCAAAGATAGCATGGCCCATAACAGGGCATTACCCTCCATTGTAGAAGCACCTGGTTGTGGAGGTCGAGTGGTAACTGGTTCCGGGGTACTTCCAGTACCTAAACTCCCATTCAGAATTGTTTCAGCAACTCCTCCACCGCAATTAAACAAATACTCAGAACTAGACAATGTAAATGCCCAAAGGCCAACCTCTGCCTAAATATATACTTTTCCTACTACATACCTACGTATTATTTCAATTAAATTGCATGGTCTTCTTCAAAATAAATATTATCACAAGAAAATTTGTACTTTACAGAAAGCTTTTATCAATGAATACGGATTGCATTGCAGTAAAGATCCCATCACCAATTTGAATTTCATTAGTACATCTGTATATACGACTATTTGATAATAATAACTTTGAATACGGATGTGAAAAGCAAGGGCAAACATGATTACAATTACATAAATAAGTAGATTAGCTTTACGAATTGACTTTAGTGACAAGACAGTACATTTTAAGGAATTGCTTTCAAACTTACATGAATTATGACAATGTTTTAGTAAATATGTGTATTTTAGAAATGTAAGTCAAAATTCTTGGAAAATGAATGTTTTTTTTTAGTTTTCTTAGTCTTGGAATTATTATAAATGGAATATCGTGTTATTTAGATGCTGGTACAAATAGTTACCTTTGGTTGTAACATTAATAGTCTCACTGGGATGGCCTTCACCAAGATCGTTGATTCCAATCACTTGAAACTGGTATGTCGTTCCTGGGTTGAGATTTCGAATAGTAATTCTTGTGCTTCCTTGCGGGGTGACATGAATTGTTTCCCATCTACTTTCTCCCAGAAGTCGATACCTTTTTCAAAAACAGACGATTAAAATTACATGAAAATTACTTAAAATTATAGTCAAAAGTTAATTAGGGTATTTTTGGATCAACTGACCAGATAACATAACTTTGACGAAAGTCCGGGCCACCAGAGTAGCCAGGACACCACGTAAGAGTGACACTGAACACGGCGGAAGTGGCAGTAATATTAAAAGGAGCATGAGGTTTAGTTCCCTCAACAATTATTTTCGTCCCAGTGACCAAAGTGGCCACCTCATTGGACGCCACACATTCATACTCTCCATAGTCCATTTGGTGAAGATTTTCTATAGTCAAACTTCCTTCTACAACATTCACTCGGTCGCGCGGCATTATTTTACCGTCCCTCTGTAAAAAGAACCGAAACAAAAACACAAAAATTAGAACCTACATCTTACAATTGGCAAAATAAAAAAACCCAAAAGAAAACATGTAATACCCTTTGCCACGTAATAAGAGGACTAGTGGTTCCATTTGGAGCGACAGCACTACAGGGAATTTCCAGGGAAGAGCCCAGTTTGCTTTGGTACATGGGATCTGGGGTGACTTCAAACTTGGGGGGCTCCTTAACAATAACTTGCATCTGAAGGGAAGAGCCTTTGGTACCATGAACATTATACGGAGTACAAGTATACATTCCTTGGTGAGAATCTTTCACACGGTCAATGAGCAATGAACCATTGTTCATAACAGCAAAACCATCAGTTTCATACGGCTCCAGCAAATGCTTATCTCTAGTCCACATTACAAACTGAATGGGAGGATTGGCCATGATGTAGCAACGAACAACTCCGGCTAGGCGGTGAGGCAGGTACTGTACCGTTGGTGTGTACGTCACTTGAGCTGGATCTGAAAGGTAGCCCATAACAAACTCAAAATAAAACAGCTGACAACAAAAAAAAGTGATGACAAAAAACTAAGACATCATGACATCCATATAAAACTTTCTTACATTCAACATTAAGATAGGCAACTGCAGTCTGAGGATCGCCGATTCCATTGGAAACTCGGCATTCGTAGAAACCAGAGTCATCCGCATTTACAGGATTAATGATAAGACTTCCTTCTCCAGGTGTTTCTACTCGGGTCTCCAACGCTGAGATCTGACGAACTGGAATTCCATCTCGGAGCCACACAACACTAGCATTCGATGGTAAAGCCCGCCACTCACAAGGGAATACAGCTTTCTCACCTTCAACCTTGGTCATGTTTTGTGGTGGGGTGATTATCACTGCTGAGCCTGGAAAATCACGACAAAAGACAATAAATTAGTTCAAGCCTGGAAAATCACAAAACCGAAGAGTCGTAATAATATTCTATAGCATATCAAAATATCTTCTCAATTTTCAAACTTCAAAAGACATTTAACTAGATCCTTTCTGCATTCTTGTGCATATATTATAATTATACGATTCATTAGTTACTAATTATGTGGATTTGGCTGGATAATTTATTGCTTTTCGCGGTTAAAACTTGGTTTTTATCAAACAATAAGTTTATTTGCGTTTAGCTCGACTTTTCTCCATGTTCATATGAGGATCTAGCATTAAAATAGTTGGAGGACGTATCTTTTCATCTGAACTTATCTTTGGAAAGTATGGTGAAGAAGAAGTAGTAGAGTAGAGTGAGTGGAACGTAGACTACTTTCGCAATCATTTATAAGTTATAAGGCTGTGATATGAAATCAGCCAAGTTTGTCAGTCTACCCATGATTATTTGTTAGGTCGTTAGACAGGAGGATCTTGGCCAAGCCAAGCCAACGAGGCCAAAGAGAAAGTATTTATCTGTGACTAAGAAAATGTTTCTGTCCTGTTATGTTCTCCGTTCCTGCATTGGTTAACTTGGCTTGACTTTCTCTTCAACTATAATAATATTATATCCTAGTGTAAGTAATCTGTAGACTGACTTTCTCTTCATACTGTACATATACTAGATATAGATTGATGCATAATGTTCGTTAGAAGAAGAAGCTCCCTACCCTACCTAGACGATTTTCTTCACTATCTCCCCGTAGTATTAAACTAAGTTATGCTTAGTGAATCTCATCCTTTTCTATATATAGTTATACTCTAAATATAGTCAGTTTTATATTATTTGTCTTGCCTCCTCTCGAGTTGACTAATCTTAAATGTAAACCGAAGAAGAATAATATGCACTATATATCTAAGGGAAAGTAGTTAATGCTACATTTTCAACTATATATCTGTATATACTATCTGTAGGTATGAGAGAGTGTTTTGTTCAGATATACTGCAATGCACAAGTATGCATTGCATCCGTAGTTGTGGTAGTTTGTGTGCTGTGAAGAGCCGGAGAACGTTTTTCGCCGACGTTGGCACGTTCCAAGTTCTAAGAAGAAGAAGACGAGAGAGAGAGAGAGAGAGAAAGCCCAACAGTGGAACACTACAGGACAGGACAACCCGCTAAAGTTTTTACATAAAAAAGTTTACGAAACTTTCGTTTGTTTCTGGTTTACTTTAGTTTTGAGCGTATACTATATAGAGAGCATGTATCGTTTCCTATGTACAGAGAGAAAGTCTCCAAACAGCCAAAGAGAAGACTACCACCTACTACTACCTACCTATTTAGTTCGTACAGCTTGTCTTAGTCTCTTACTTCTCCTACTTACTATTTAATAGCACAGTGTACACCACTCAGGACACACACACATACACACACCAAAAACACTAGCATCCTGCTCCTTTCACTATCAAACTTACTTATGTTACATATTAGCAATATATTTTACTTTCTCTCGAGAATCTTTTTAGAATATCAGTGGAGCTGATTGGAAAAAAGGAATAAATAGGCATAAACTGAGGTTAAATACATACTATGTGATTTTTGTATCGAGCAATACATAAAAGTGATGCTACTTTCTCTAATCTAACTCTCTACTAATATTCTGAATCTGACACTCATACACAGATAGTTAAGTTAGAAGAAGGAGAAGCAAGGGAACTCTTTTTCCTTTCTATAGTAGTCCTTTCACCAACCAACTTTTTTCTTTCCCCCTCTTTTCCCTTCCTTAATGGCAAGTTCAACTAATTCCTATGGTAGACTTTATTTTGCTTTAGTTACTACACCACTCCACGCTGTCTCATTATTTTCTAGTGATGTTCATTCACTCCAATCCAATGTCTTCTCTTTCCTATTGAAACTTTTTAACAATGTTTTCTTAGCAACTTCCATCCGTTTTTCTAAGCTAATTAAAGTTAAATTTGTACCTTCATTGAATGTATAAAATGTACACAACAAAAACTTGCTCACTACTCACTACACGACACATTTCAAAAACCTTGTCATTCTTTTAGCCAACCAAGGTACAAAACTTCGGATAACTACACTTTTACTAGTCGAACACAACTTCATGTCACAAGAATCCTTTTCAAATTATTTTTTAGACTCTCTAACGAGCACATTATTAACTCAATTACTTTAGAGACTCTAACAAGATGTAAGTAATTACAAACTAATTACGCAACATTTTCATCTATATAGTGCCATAATAGTAGCGTTATACAAATATGTGCTTTGTGTACTTTCACAAGAATTAAGAAACGCTCGTTTTAGCTCGCCCACTGGGGAGCTTATAGAATCACACATTCTGTCCGTTCGTCCGTCCGTCCGTCCGTCCGTTAGCACGATAACTGCCGAACGCATTGACGGAGGTTAACCAAACTATGCAAAAACAATGCATCTAGG
>JABASI010001286.1:0-26387 GCA_019776505.1 Tomocerus nigrus
TTCCTCACAGGCCTATATGCATTGTTTTTGCATAGTTTGATCAACCTCCGTCCAAGCGTTCGGGAGTTATCGTGCTAACAGACAGACAGACAGACAGACAGACAGACGGACGGACATGTGCGATTCTATAAGCTCCCCAGAGGGCGAGCTAAAAAAGAAGTACAAAGTTTAGATCCATATTTTTTATGAGTTCAACAATCGCAAAGGCAGTCATTTTGATCTTCGATCGCTTCTATTTCCACAATTTAGTAATTTATACATAGATATCATTTGCATATTTCCCATGATAGGTTTTGCTAAAAACCAAAAAATAAGGCTGCCATTGTTTGGCCAAATATTTTTGATTTTTAACGATGTTTTCCAAAATTAAGTATTCATATTTTTATATCATCCGAAATGTGATTTGGAATGTTGAACTACCAATTTGAACAGCTACCGACCTACAATATTATCCGACAAAAATGATAAAATGTTGTTGAAAGTAGTTCGGCATTCGGTCTACTTATGATCTTCAGTTGATAATATTGAGTAGTTTAGTAATGAATGACAGTAATGAGTAATTAATGAGTGACAGAAAGATGTTATAAAGTTTTAAGAAGATACTTAAAATTAAGTTTAGAGATGGAAAGGAATGACAGGTTGATAATCTGTCTGAATGATAATTACTATGATGTTAATATATATATGTGTATATGTATATGTAGAAGAATTGGGATTTCCAGTCGTAAATGTCAAAAAGGAAATATGGAATGTATTAGTTTTTTATTAGTGCAATCCTTAGCCTAATGCATTTTATATTAAGGCTGTCAGAAGTCAGAAAACTAAGCTGTAATAAGATGGGCATAAGATGGAGGGAGGCTCTTGAAGAAAAAGGATCTTGTTCAGAGAATTGCTGAGTAGGGAGTTATTACTGGAAATTGGAGAGATGCACTTGCAATGCTAACAACAACAGACGAGTGTTGAGATTTTCTTTTGGTTTTCACTTTTGTGAACTGCTACAAAGCACTTACTGTTTTATGCTGAAGGAAATCCTTTCTTTATTTCTGTCTTTATGTCTGTCAGTAAGACATTTGAAATGGTAACGGACAAGGAATAACGACACATCAGTTTCCATCAAATAGATTCCGTCTTTACAGACAGGGGCTATACTTAGAATATAATAAACCATTGTAAAAGCGATTGTAAAAAAGCAGCGGTAAAAGCCGAACGGGATTTACATGTTGAATACATGTTAAAAACATGTTTTGACATTACCACGACGTGTCGTGCTATACAGGCTTTGACAACACCACGACATGTAGCGACTACACAGGTTTTGACATTACCACGACCTATGGTGGTTATACACAGGTTTTGACATTACCACAACATGTAGGGGTTAAACAGGTTTTGACATCACCAAGATATGTAGCGACTTTGACATCACCACGACATGGTGCAGTTACACAGGTTTTGACATCACCACGACATGGTGCAGCTACACATGTTTTGACATCACCACGACATGGTGCAGCTACGCAAGTTTTGACATCACCACGACATGGTGCAGCTACACAAGTTTTGACATCACCACAACACGGTGCAGCTACATATGTTTTGACATCACCACGACATGGTGCAGCTACACAGGTTTTGACATCACCACGACATGGTGCAGCTACACAGGTTTTGACATCACCACGACATGGTGCAGCTACACAAGTTTTGACATCACCACGACATGTGGTGGTAACACAGGTAAATCACACCTACCATGTAATGTACACCCTAGATAGAAGGTCTGACTGGTCCCTCCGACCGAAGCAAAGGGAACTTCCGTCTTGATCCCGTATAGTGAATCAAATATTATCCGAAACCGTCCGTATAGAACCAATAGACAGACAGACTGACTGGGCATTCCCACAAATCAGCTACGGCTTTATAATCCTTCTTCTTCTTTTATTATGCACTGCAGTCAAAGTATCAGAATTCAGAGTCAAAGGGAATTAGAGAAAGTGCTAGAGAAAAGAATTCCCATAGCGAAAATTCTATTGTGAAGGCCGATAACATCATTTTCTAAATGTACTCGTACAGTGCAAATGTTTCTCAAATGTTGAGACTTAAGGATCGTAGTTGAGACATCTTTCTTAGATCATGCTCTTCGTTCAAGTGGATTATTTTCGTCTTATTGTTATCTAAATCTGGAGCATTAATTTTCTTTGCTGACTTTCTCTGGCGTGATGACGAGCAAGATGTTCGGAAACCCAAGTCACAGTCAAAGGAGTCAAGATTGAGATTTCAAGAGTTTCGGTTTCAGTTCAAGAGCAAGGTGAAAAGAGCAAATGAGGACACGACTCAGCCTCAGTCGACAAAGTGAAGAGGACAAGTCAAAGCAATACCATTCCACTCGGTCGACCAAAACCCGCATGAGCTTTACTTTAGTTTTGGCCCCAAGGTCTTAACCAACCTCGAGTTACTGTCGACTGAAGTGAGTGACTGGAGCAAAAAGTGAAATGGAATCGAAGAAAGTAATGGAACTGTATGTAAACTTGCCTTACTACCTTACATTACACAACTTTACAAGACTTAAACATAACCATTACACCTATTTCTGTGTATTTCCTACATATACTCGAGTGTATTCAAATACAGTCGGGGTTTCTAACTGTTAGGATACATACACGTACTAATATAACTATGTTCAAGCACAAAGGGTTCATTTCATAACAATTTTACCAATCCAAACTTAAACTTTCTTTCCACTCAAACACATCAAGATATTTTCATACTTTACTAGACTACAAATATTTACTTTATTTTAAATATATAGAAATCATTTCATTCTACAAAACGAAAACTTTCACTTTCAACTCATGGAAATGTCTTTTTGAAAATAAGATTTTTATTAGATCGCATCGGAACACGTAAAGCATGCCTAAAAATGCAATTTTAAAACACCAAAAATTTTCACCTTACACCCATGCAAATGAAAAAACATGAAATCTCCCATCTGCTTAAGTCCACAAAAACGAAAAAACATGAAAAATTTTACCTTAAACCCATGAAAACGAAAACAGGTGAAGCTGAAGACTTTTACCTTACCCCCGTGGAAATGAAAAAACATGAATCCTCTTACATGGAGTCAATAAAAATGAAAAGAAAAAGCATGAAAAATTTCACCTGAAACCTATGAAAACGAAAACATGTGAAAACATTCACCTTACACCCATACAAATGAAAATACCGCATACGGGACCGGTTAAAAGTTGTCCCTTTATAGTGATTTCCCTTATATCGGTGTATGGGAATCCCTTTATACTGAAATGAAGAGCTAGTAAAATATTAACAGAGTTTCTAACGTATGCATGACGTGGACAAGGAAAAGAAACCCTGGAATGTCAATGTTGTAATTGTTGTATATTTATGTTAGAGAATAAAGAAAGATGATAACAAAGTGAATAAGGCAAGGTTGGGAAGGTAAAGCAGGTGGGGCAGGGGGATAGGATCCAAGGTGGATTAATCAGGTAGTAGTACCTATCCATGTAATAATATAATAGAAATATAATAATGGGCACATAAGGAGCAGTATCAGTTTGGGTATGTGGGATAACTAAATGAAAGTTAGATGGTGAGTAGCCATGCAGGTATACGCAATGCATAAGCAGCCAGCGTGTGTAGGAATGGTTGGATTTAGAAGAAGGACATGCAAAGGGAAAGGTAAATTCTGGTTCGATTCAACTCTCCACTCTCCAGCAACATTTACACAACAAACGGAGATAGCTAGCTACACTTGTAAAATGCGGAGACAGAAAGACAGTTCATTTTCCTTTCTAGTTTGCTCTTTGTCAGTGCATTCCTGCCATTCCAGGTTGATCCCTTCCATTCCCACTCACTACAAACATACACACTTGCCAATTCAGCCCCAGCTAATCCAGTCGAGTCGAGTCAGTCGACAAAGTTACACTAAACCAGCAAAGTAAACACTTTCTCTTCTTACTCGATCCACACAATTTCACTCAAAACGATTTTCTTTCTCTCCACATTCCCACTCGACTATTTATTTGATTCGCTTTTAGAATAGCTCAGCCTTGGCTGTCCTTCTTCATTATGTGATTGCCAAATATTTTCAATGAGTCTGTCCAGGAAAAGAGCATTTAAATATCTCATCATGTAATTTTATACGCTGTCACTATTCTGATTTAATGCACATTATGTAAATATTAGCTCCAATGGAGAAGTCGAAATACGATTACCCTTACTAATTACGTACTAAATTTTCCAGGTGACAATGAACTGTCAAGAATCCGGAAATCTACAACAACCACCTGCATATGTCCTCTCAACTCTTCGTTCTGGTATCTCATCTAAACTGCATGTGCATCCTTGAAACAAATTGTAACGTTCTTTCTCTTCTTTTCTGGAATCGCCATTCTTCACTTTCACACTGGCCGACGCTTTAGAGGAGTCTGAAAAACTACCTACTAGGTCAGTATTCCTATATTTTCAATCTATTGAAATGTATCTTCACTACTTTCTCCCAGCTTTTCTCTTTTTTAATTAAGAAATTATGCAAAAATGCGTCAAGTAACAGAAATTAGTCATCAAAATAAAATTCAGTCATATTTTTAGTTTCTCTTTCTTTATATTAATCCCCATGTTAAATTTTCATCCAATTTTCATGTAATAGAATATTTTTCTCAGGTGCGTTTCTATATGGAGAAAGTTTTGTAAATAATGCAATAGTGCAATGAAAGATAAATTGCGATGTTTAAGGAATTTTTAGCTTTTCTGTATGTAAATTACACGTGGGATCATGGAATGTTGACGGATTAGGGAAAAACTTAATTATTTATGTTGTAGCTTTGCGTATATCGTGATTGTGTAAAAGAATACATGCATTTTATTGGTAAATGGGCTTAAAACGACAGTTTATTTGAATTGCGACACAATAGTGTATTTTTAGTCTATGCTGTGACTCTATGACGTACATTGACAGTTAACTTGTTTGGGTTGGGATTTTTTTGATTTATTTATTTTCTTGTTGAGAGTCAAGTAAAGAGAGAAAGGAGTTAAATATGCAAACGTAAATAGTTGGGTAGGCTGAGTAGGGAGGTATAAGTAGTCGGGTAAATCGTCAGGTAAATTTAGATAAGTTTATTGGTGGAAAGACAGGACAGGAACTACTGTCGCCGCACGGATCTAGACAAAAATTCATTAATTATTTGGGCACTTACTTATGACCTATTTCTATAATATTTGACAGTGGAGTTGTTTCCCAAGATAGCTTCTTTTCCTTATGGCTAAATAATTGAGCCGTATATGTCTTTGTCTCTCCACAAACATTTCCCATTAGGCAGATAGGTTGCCATTCAATCATAACCTTTAGCATTTGGACTATAGCTCCTACCATGCACTTTATATAGGCAAGTAGTGGCGTAAACCATTATCTTTCACTTTGCTTTCCATTATATTATTCATGAACCTAAATGACCTCAAATAGAAAGTTATTAAACGGTTAGTGCAACCAATAATTAAATCATGAAACAATTAAGTCAACTTTTATTAATATTAATGTACATCATAAATTCATCATATTTATTGAAGTTCTTTCTGGTATCTTTCGCTTACAACAACAAGCGGGATAATGTTCTAATTGACAGATCGGATCTCGTTCCCTATTCATTTACTAATGAGCTATCGTTGAGCTTTTTGTTTATAGCCCTCTGGCATGAAATGAGCAGAAACAAAACAAGTTATTACAGGTAGACAGCTTTAGATGATGAAATTAAAGCCAGAATAGATTCATAAACGTCATTCTAAGTAAGCCAAATGAAATTGAACAGAAAGTTTCGTCATTCCTTTTCGCATGCTTAACTGACGCATACGCTAAATGAGTTATGAAACGAAAACCACACACTCTCAGGCAGATGAAAATAGATCGATGAGAAACAAAAGACCATAAAGTTAATAATTAATGGAGTTAGAAACGTTTGGGTAATTAATTCAGACAAATGCTGTACAAGAAACTTTAGAAAATTACATTTACAATTATCAACTCATAACTATTGGAAATGCAATTTGTTCCTGGGAAAACTTGAAAAGGTCCATAATTGAGATAATGCGAAAGTTCTTTGCGTGCATTGAAAAAACTTTTAGAAAATTACATTTACAATTATCAACTCATAACTATTGGAAATGCAATTTGTTCCTGGGAAAACTTGAAAAGGTCCATAATTGAGATAATGCGAAAGTTCTTTGCGTGCATTGAAACATGCACTAATGGTAAATGTTTTCCATTTTAATCCTGAGATTTCTGTTGCAATATTTACAGGAAAATCAGTACTTCCCAATTGCCAAAAATGTCACCAATTACGTGCGGAAAAGATCCACAATACTCACTGAAAATATTGATTACCTTTGATGTTGTAAGATTTACTTTTCTAACATAAAACAAATCTCCGTATAATATACAACAGACGGAATTCCCGTAATTAAATTGTTTATTAATAATATCTTCTGTGTGTAGGTAGTAGCTTTGATATACACGGTGATTAATGCAATTATCGGGTCGACCTTGCTATTTTTTCCTCATTCGTACTATGCCTTAGAGTACATGAAGAACTACAGTAATTTTGACAAGGATTACAAAGACAAAGTTATCAAAAATAACTCTATCAAAGGTAAATCACATATTTATTATAGTAATTTTACTATTATAATTTGCTGTGTGGAAAATGAAAATCAACATTAAAAATCCTTTTTCTCTAGGTATCGGTATATTTCTCCTGGTGATAATGCTTGTGGCTTTCCTCGTCAACGTCTACCTGTACGATCTGATTTGCAGTGGAATGAGAAATGTTAGTAGCCCTTTTCATATGTACTATTTATAATTATCTACTTATAATTATCTACCTTATAGTTAATTTTTACAGGTAAAATTAACAGTTTGAAAATCAATCTGGTTCTACACTTTAACTTCCAAAAAACCACTATGATGCACTTTAAATACAAAAGCATAGAAAGCAGAGATGAACTAAAATATCTGCATCAATGTATCCCAAACATAAGGGTGAATCCCAATGGGCATTTTGAGAGTACTCAAACCAATGTATTAGCAGAAACCTTCCACAGGTTACAATTTTCCACAGAATGTTATCAAACGTTCCTCAAAAATCGGATTTATCTTAGGGCACCCGAAGGCCAAAAGTAATTGTTTTGAACCGGAAGGCAGTTCCCGACATTTCAAAACACCTCGATATCTTCAACGTTAAAGGGAATCTTTAAAGCCTTCGGCATGCCTTCCGACTCAAAACAATTACTTTTGGCCTTCGGGTGCCCTATAGATAATATAAATCCAATTTTTGAGGAAAGTTTTGCAGCGTTCGATGAAAAACTGTGGTCTGTGGAGCGTTTCTGTTAATAATTTTAATGGTTTGAGTATTCTCAAAATACAATGCTCATTGATTGGCAGACCCTTAAGCCAAGTTACTACTTACGATTAATATTATGGCTGCTAAAGACAATAACTATTTTGTGTGAATGAAAGTGGATGAATTAATTTTGGTGTCCCTGTCCCTGTGGTGAGTTTTCGTCAGCAGGACTCACCATGAGCTGAATAGTGAATAATAGAGATCATTAATAATTTACAACGTACTTGTAACTTGTTTTACCTTGAAATTAATTACTGTCTGTGTGTAATTTATTTTTCACAGAATAGCTTTAGAAAATGTCGGAGATGGTTCATCATCCGAATCCTCCTGTTCATATTTTCTCTTGTCACGACGGTACCTTACTACTTTAACCTTGAGAGGAAAACTCTGCCAGAACGTGTGTTCCTCTACGTAGAAACGGCTTTCTATTCTTACGATCTGTATGAACTGATTGTTGGACAACTGTATCTGCGAGATATGAAAGGCTATATTGCATCTCCAGAGGATGTCTGATCTCTGACTTTTTCTAATTTCATTCCACTAGCTAGACAATTGTACCTACCTACTCTAATAATTAATCAAAACATGTGCCATCACTAAAATCCTAAATGTCAATTCTTCAAGATATTAATATGATGCATGGGCACATGCCAAAAAAATGACCATCAAAAAATTGGCAAACAATTCCAAGATATACTCAGCGTATAATATCTTGACAGCATACTCCATAATTTCTTATCATTACTTACATTTCATCTCTACTAGTAAATATTTAGTAGCTACATAAATTATACAACCAGCAATGTGTAGTACCACAATAAATATTTTTAATGCAATATATGTAAGGAATATATCTCCATACCATAATAATATATATAGTATAGTTATATAAATGAATATAGGTAACCTATATTCCTTGCTTGATACCTATAGGTATTATATAGTTGGAAAACCATAACAAAAAGATATCTATCTTGTCATTCACTTTTATTGAGTAATTTACGATCTCATAAATATGTACAATCAAGAAATACGGTCAATTTCTCCAGGGCCATTCCCATTTCTCCCGAATTACCGTAATCCCAGAATGCAATATCTTCAGCTAGCACTAATAAATTGCATAGCTTTCAGTTTTCATCGTTGAAAGCAATTTCTTGCATTTCATTGAAGAATCAAAATCAAATGATCATTTAGCTCGATGTAAACGAAAACCACTCTTGCAAACTTAAAAATCTTTTAAGTCAGTCACATGCACATCATTTGATTAGATGTAAAATGGATATCTAATTATTTATTTTAAGCTCAAGAAACTATTAAACATAATAATATTATGTAAATAATATAAAAATATTCCATCTAAATCCCAATAGTAAACATTTTGCTTTGCGTTTGCGATTTATTGACATAGGTAAGTAATCACCTTTTTGTAAGTAATGCCTATTGCCTTGTATGAAAACCACCAAAAGAACATTAGTCATTAATATCATTCCGACTAGCCAGTATGCATTTTTTGAAGCAAAAATGTTACATTTTACCGTCCAGGAAACTCCAGATTCTACACTAAAATGTTAAAATACTCAAGATTATGCACAATAGTTATATTTGTAGCACATACCTACCTATATATAGATACATAGAAAATTATTATGGTTTAAGTAATTGCTATTTTTATGTTTCTTCCTCATGAATGCTCCCTTTCTGTATGAAAACAATTCAGGATGATAATAAAATGACTACAACTGACAATTAATTGCAAACCTGGAATCCCTCCTGCCAATTACATAAATACCTCGAGAACTGACACTAATATTCAGTAGAAAACTTATCAGTATATAGGTAATACATTTTCTCAAATTATTTATCTAAACACATTCTCCTCTTTTTATGATGCCCAAGCCCAATTGTCACATCTTGAGACAATTTTGTATTACTATATATTACTAACGACCTACTTACCAATATGTAAATACATAAATTATTTCTCAAATGTGACATGTACAATCTCATAATATTATTATGTTATGTAAATTATTAAAATGTCATTAATTCCATTGGAACCGTACAAAATCTAAATAATTGTTAATTTTTTTATTGTCATCAATGCACACTGCTGGATTTTGAACCATAATATAT
This sequence comes from Tomocerus nigrus, assembly GCA_019776505.1. Classification (NCBI taxonomy): domain Eukaryota; kingdom Metazoa; phylum Arthropoda; class Collembola; order Entomobryomorpha; family Tomoceridae; genus Tomocerus; species Tomocerus nigrus. The sequence goes on from JABASI010001286.1 coordinate 9,543, forward strand.
GGTCCAATTTTGGACCGTTTCATTTGAAATTGTTAAATTATTAAATAACTCTGACCTTATACATAGTTATATTAAATTACGATTTCTAACACAAAATAAATGTGTAAATGTAGCATTAGCTGATTATGTATAATCTATAGCACACCTGCTTTTATTATACTTTTGTATGCCCATTATGCGTAAATGTAACAGTTTCAACGTTTTGAGTGACTGCAGAAAATAATGATTGGATCGATGAAGAAAATAGGTCGTATTAAGACAAAGATCGGAAACTAAGCTCGTGTAGCAATTACTATTAACATACGCGATTTATAACTAATTGGTATTTATTATTTAAATATAGGTCCCCACCCGTTTATTGTTAATCAATTACTGTCCTGGTCCTCGTATCGTAACATATCCTGTTGTGTATAATATGATCGTATAAATATAAGTAAGAAAAATACACATAATATTATTACATCGTTAAGTACAGCACATATTATAGGATGTCTCTATTTACATAAACATTAAATAACTTTAGTGATGAAGACTGTTTATCAAGTTCGAAAATAGTAATATAGTATACTAAAAACTAAAAAGTACATACATAAATTAAATATTGCTGTCAATTATAATTAGACAGTACTTCAAATATGAAAAAGTTTAACCGTAGAGTAAAAGCGTGGACTAAATAGTACATATTATTATTATGCTGAAATATTTCGTAATTCTTAATTATAATTTGATTTCGAAGTACCTAAATATTATCTATCTAGCGAGAAATTAAACTCAGTTTGGACAAAACAAAACATTGATTTCCATACTTTTATTCACATAATCTTCTGCACTGTGCATAGCACTGTGTATTCAGTTCATCTTTGAAAGATATAATTGCGACAACAACGTAACACCATTACATTTTTGTTATTACATAGAAAGAATGGAAAATAAGTTATTTTATTATGTGTTACCTGTACCATAGAATCTCGTAAATAGCCGCGTATAAAACGAAAAAGCGTTAAAATCAACGTTTAAACATTTATTCATTTATTGTTACGCTTTTTCGACCTGCCCATGGATTTTATCTTGTTCAGGATATTATTCTTCTTTTTCTTCTTCTTCTGTGGGGTTTTTTCAACAGAAATAAACTTGGTCGTAGTCGAATTAAGCGGCTTATTAGGTTTTGATTCTTCTTCGGAATATTCCCCTTCCTCTCCACTTAGAACAACAATATCTTCATCATCTTCAACAACTTCGTCCTCCACCACTGCGTTAACAAAAGATTCTTGCCAAGGTTCATTTCTTACCTTTCTCTTCTTTTTCGGATTTCTCTCCGATTGTGCGGCCTGCAAAGTGAAAGAAATTCATTAACAGAGTTAATATACCCAAATAATAACCATCGATGAATTATGATCAATTTTGAAAAACTTACAAATGGATTAAAAGGCACAAATTCACTATCGGGAAGAACTTTAACCAACGGGGCACTTTCCGGTTGCAAAAGTTTTCTTCGCTCTTCTTTCTCGCGCTGATCTGGATCGTACATGAGAGTATCATAGACTGCTTTGACGACAGGATTATTCATATCTGCTTCCGCTCGTTTCTCAGGGTCCTTTAAAAGTTCCAATATTTTGCGACTCAACTGATATCGTTCAAAGGGTGTCCCTACATCTGGGTCATCCCCTCCACTTTGCTTCTTTCTTTTGTCTCGTCGTCCTCCGCTAATAATCTTACTAATATAAGTGTTAGCAGGCTTCGACCGTAGCTTTATTCCATTTAAATCTGCAGATTTCGGCTCCAAAGGCCACACGGGCACAGAAAAAGGATCATCAACTTTCTTCCCAGCTTCGGCTTCATTATCATTCCCCGTACGTTGCCCTCCTCGTTCCAGTTCTGATAAATTAATGTCGTGTATACTATTCATCATCACGACCCAATCTTTCAACTTTTCTTTCTTTTCAGACTTTTCTTGAAAAGACGTTTCCTATAAAACAGTCAAATTAAAATTATAAAGTATTTAATTGTACATTATTTTCAATCTTAAAATACTATAATTAATTCCTAATAATATTAAATTGTAGGTGGTAGTAGAATTTTTTACCTCCCGTAAAGGTAAGTCTCGTGCTTTCAAAACAATTCGATGAAGAATTCCAAGATTTGTCTGCACTAAAAACGGAACTGGATCGCAGCAGGCCAAAATTCCTGTCATTTCTTTTGGAAGAGTCTCGCATATTTGAAAGAGCATATGGTTAGGCAAAACATATCCTAGGGATTCATCTTTTTCTCGAGCTAAAGCATCTCTCCATTTGAATATTTCTGTATACGCATACAGCTGTCTATTATTTAATGTCCGTCTGGTCTTCCGTAGAGACAACTGTGGGTTATTTCCAGGCTTTTCGTACCTCTACTCAGAAAATCAAATGCCCAAACTTTAAAATTCAAATCCAAATATAAAATGCATTGATATAAATATATCCGTTTGAAAATCTATTTACCTTTGAGCAAATCATACGCGACTGATCGTAAACAGAAATCAACAAATTATTATGCTTATTCCCAGCTTCGATAAGTTCATTTTTCATTAAATCATATAAATAGAGAAGGTTATGAGTGTCCTGTCTTGCGTAACTTAACATTTCGTCAGGGAGTGGTCTAAAATCATTAATGTATTTAATATTTAATGACAAGTTAAATTAGCACTCTAAAACTAAACCATCTCACGAAACTAATATGAACGTATCATTTAATTGAAGACAAAAATAAAATTATGTTCAATAATTTGAATACCTTATACGCCAATCGGCCAACTGCAATGATTTATCAAGCTTCAGGCTACAGTAATGATGTAGAAGAAACTGTAAAGATTGCTGAGGGTGTCCCAATTGTTTTGCAGCTACTCCGGTGTCGAACATACCCACAACATATAATCCTAGATCACGCTGCAGCCATTCAATATCACTTGAAGCTCCGTGAAAAACCTATTAGGATCCAAAATTAAAATTACAAAACCAATAACTTATTATAATTATTACTCAATATACAATATTATATTTTTTAGTGTAAGCGTAGTAAAAATATTGTAACGAACTTTTATAATTTTAGGATTTGTGAATATTTCATTCAAAGGTTGAAGGTGGTCCCTTAGAGCTAGAGTGTCGACGACGAAATCCTGTTCTCTAGTAGATATTTGCATTAAACAAGCCAGACCTAAGAAAGTCCTGTAAGAGTGATGTTCAAGATCCACTGCTAGCTCTTTCACAGTGCGCAAATGTTGAACCATTTTGTCGATGTCCTTCACATTGTAGATTTTATTAAATGGAGTCGCTAATAGTTTTTTTGGAAGTTTTGGAACCCCCTTTTTAAGAAGGATATCACTTGGCTCCCATCTATCTAATTCAAATTGGTACGGATGTCCATAACTATAATTAGATACAATTTGTTAAATTCGCAACTGACCAATATTTATTTTTATATTTTAAATAATATAGAAAATTAAAATTAAACATACAACTCCTCATTTTTTAATGTAAACTCCGGCAGAATGGATAAAGGCTTAATGGAGTTAGGTTTATCCATCAATTTAGGAATAAAGGGTAGCAAACTGTTATCGATTGGAGAAGAAAAATTCAGTTGAGGTTTTTCTGCAACTCGGCTACGATGAAAAGCCTTTTTAATTGGTCTCGAACCCACAGGTATTGACGCCTGGTTATTTTTAAATCGAGGGTTATCTTCCATTTCCACATCATTTTGAGCTTTTCTTTTCCCCCAACTTCCAGGAGGCTTCAATGCGGCAGCAAGTGGATTTATTACAATAGCTTCGGTCTTTTTCACCGAACCAGAGGCTTCATCTAAAGCGGAACCCTGATACAAACACAAGTTAAAAATCCCAACAAAGCAGAAGATTTTTTTTAAAATTGTAGAATTTCTTGGTCAACATACAATGCGTTCTAAAATATCATCGTTTGCATCCACAATAAAATCGAACTTTTCATCTAAATCCCGAGATTTGAAATCGTGAGTTGACACTTTTGCATGTTGTAGTAATGATGACAGCCTTCAAAAAATTACCAAATAAATATTCAAAACATACAATGCAAACAACAAATGAGAATACATATATAAACTTCAAACTTATATGCATAATGGCATAATTGTATAGTAAAATTCCGCGAATAGGATATGGAAACACATTACATGGGAATAATTTTTGTCCGACAATTTTTCATTGCTCGAGAAAACTCTGGATAAGATTTTTGAAGTTCCCATGCGGCTCCAGGTTGGGGTAGGCCTTGAAAGGATTTTGTCGCTTCGATTATTCTCTTGAAACCCTCCTGCAATACATAAATATATCAAATTGATTATTATTAGTCATATTTTGGCCAAACGAAATTCCCAAAAATTATTTTATACCTAATACCCAAATATCCAATATTATATACCTTCGAGAATTCATCGACGGACTCAAAACCCGAAATAAACTCCGCGGAATTTTTCTTTTTCTTGTCAGTCATTTTTTCGCCAGCAGCTAACAAGTGACAAGTGTCAGAGTGTCAAACAAAACGGCCAGGTGAAAGGATGGCTATGCTATTATCAGTGACAGCCTGAAACAGTCAATGTCTTAAATAATGTTGAATGTTGTTCAGTAAAAAAAATCTTGGAGATTTGGAATTTGTAAAAAAGTTAAAGGTTGGCACAGGCAGCTGATTTGGATAAACTATGAACTACTGTCAACTGTAATTCTTAAATAAAAATACCACACTGTAAAGTACTGACTAATGACTGCAATGTCTAAAGTGCTAAACTCCAATTTACATAATATTATTTACATTATATTTGTAATTTTGTAAATATTTTTTAAAAAATGAAGGAAACGCAGGAGGACGAAAGCACATGAATGAATTTGTAGAGTGAATTTCAAAAACTCCTATCTACGCGGCACAAGACTGTAGCATGTGTCTACCTAAGTCTAAATGCATGGTCGTGTTCGTGTTGTATGCATCGCATCGTGCATCCGATTTATCTCTTCCATACTCGTCATCGTCTCATCTCAAAATCTTCTCGACTCACCTCTTCTCAAAGCACAAAAGTAGAGTAGCACTAGCACTAACTAACTAGCACTGTACTGCACTGCCGTGTGAAGTGCCGTGTCTCACTTTCATGTGAATACGATACGAATACGCGGAAGCGGAATACGTGAGAGGAGATTTGCAAAAAAGAGAGGGATTCAGATTCATCTATCATCTATCTAAATCTGAAATTCTCTTCTGTCACCTCTCATCTCACCCTCGCCTGTCTTCTTGACTTCTGTATCGGTCACGTCACACTACTGCTATTCTGACATCAAATCAACCGTAAGTGGCAACTTTTTCCATAATTTCAATTTCATATTTAAAAACTTTTCAGTAGGCCTTGAATAAATCCAATAAAACTGCATAATATATAACTTTTGAGCTGTATTTTTGATTTTCTACTTTATTATACAAAGGTAGGTCCGGAAGTGGGTTGGATATCAATTTGAAATCCCTGGTTCGGTAACTCAGTGCTAGAATGCCATAAACTCGGAAAATGAGCGATCAGCAAATTCAAATCCGGAGCACTAAGAGCGAAAGTATTTCCAACACGACATTTTCTCGCATAGAGGTTACTGAGACGGCTATTATAAAATTGGATCATAATTATGTCTATAGTAGAGGAGGAGAGAACGAAGAAAATATTGGACCTGAAACTGTTGATCGGTAATTAGCAATTATTACTATAATCTTTCACGGTTCTTTCGAAACCAGAACCAGACAGTTTACGGTTACTATAATATTATATTGCCCTTTATCGTGCTCTACATCGAAGTTACTTTCATTTCATTGTTTTTTTAATTAATTTTTTGCAGTCGTGAACGAGTAATTTCGGAAATGTCTTTAGCCCAAGAAAAAGCGCCTGAGCCTCAGGTAATGAATCTAAGAAGCAATAGACGTCTTGTTTCCGCTGTGAATATTCCCACACAAGTTGTTTCTGAAGTCACTGTCTCCTGCGGAAGAAACCTTCGAAAACGTAGAGCTGATCTAACCATTTCGACAGAGGACCAACCAGGTTACCAATTAACAATAAAGAAATTAATTATATATCAACAATCGCAAATGAGTGGATAAAGCATTTATAAAAAAGGATGCAATACAAATCACAAGACAGACAGTTTCTGTAAACCAATGTTATTATTTATTAATTTTAGAAAAGGCAAAGCCATGTCTAGACGTAGTTGACAATTTCGACGCGTCAAAAGCGGACGTGAATTCAGAAAATGATGATGTTAGCAAGCCTAAACGGAAATTCAGCTTCAAAATAAAAAATCCTGCTGAGACTACTAAGGAATCTGAAATGAATGTCATTGATTTAGACGAGCTAAGTGAACACGAAACCGATATAGGTATGTCTTATGGAAATTAAATGTAAACTTGTGCTAAAAAGAGCATTTTTATTTCCTTTTTTAAATAGCACGATGTATCTTTTATTTGTAGGGCCACTGGACTGCACTGAGCAAATTGAAGTTGAGGGAATTGCTGATCCTATTCCTGGTTCAATAAATGAAAATAAAGATCATTCATTACTTGATGCAGCTGCTGCTTATTCTTCTAGTTTAGATGCGAACTTTAATGATGACGACTTTCTGGCTCAGACGGACGATTTGCTGAATAATTCTAAGACTGAAAGTGTAGAAACAATTGTTGAAATCGGCCAGGAAGTCACCCAACGTGTTTGTGCAACAAATTGGATCCAGTATCTTTACTCCAAAAGTTTGTCTCAAGTAAGGTCGCATCATCGCAGACAATTCAAATATACTTTGCGTTAATTAACAGAGTTATATGTTATGACTAAACGTATAGCATTTGTCACGCTTTATAATTGTTTCTACAGAATTGCAGCGAAGAGTCTCAATATGAGTTGATGGACAAGACTGCTAGATTATTTGAGAAGAATTTAGAAGAGCAAGGTGTAGAACTTGCTGAAGCACTGGATATTCCTTTTGAAGACTTGGAGAAATTAGTGGAACTGTGGAAAATGGCATCTGTGAAATCGCAACGTTCCACGCCCTCAATAATTGCGCCAACTCAATCCGGAACAAAACTGAACATTTCTCACACAGTGACAGAAATATGCATTTCAGACGAGTCGGATGAGGAAATGAAAATTGAAACTCTTCAAACTTCAACTAACGCTCCAAACGCAAACACTGACGTAATTCCTACGGTTGCTGAACTAGGAAGTCCATTATTAACCGCAGTATCTGGATCGGAATATGTGAAAAGGGCGATTTCAACTCAGCAAAATTCGAAAATCGATGATGAGCCTGCTCTCTTTGATAGCGATTTAGTTAATGATGGAATCACTGATGAGTTTAAAGGATTCCACTTTCCACATAGTGAGACAATGTTAAAAGTAAGTTTTTCAAACGATTAAAGAACATTTTTATTTTTGAAACTTGAATGGATTATCAAGTGTTAATTACTGTGCCGATATCTTTTAGGCTTTTTACGAAGTTTTCAAGCTAACATCGTTTCGACCGACGCAACTTGAAGCAATAAATGCCACCCTTCTCGGGCATGACTGTTTCGTATTAATGCCAACTGGTGGTGGGAAGTCGCTTTGTTACATGTTGCCAGGCGTGTTATTAAAGGGTGTGACCGTTGTAGTCTCCCCATTGAAAGCACTAGTCAACGACCAAATCCTTCATCTTACTTCCCTAGGGGTAAGTAATAAGTTAAATCCACCCTTTTGTGAAGTTTTTAATTTTGATTTGATTTGACATTTGCATGATTTTAGATTTCATGTGCTCATCTTTTAAGCACTGCGACAAGAGAAGAACAACAAGCAGTCTATAAAAAACTGGAAATTGTTAACACGGGTAATACTATTTAAAACATACCTTCTATTGGCACACCTTAAAATTGTGTGATTATTTTGTGTACAGATATAAAGCTGCTGTACGTAACCCCTGAGAAACTTTCCTGCTCTGGAGATTTACGAAATTCGCTTACATCTCTGTATCAGCGAAAAATGTTGTCAATGTTCGTCGTGGATGAAGCACATTGTGTTTCACAGTGGGGTATTATTTTGAATATTATGTTATCTTTAGTAAATTAGAAATTAGTTCATAGTTAATTGAAATTATGTCTATGACTTAGGTCACGATTTTCGACCAGACTATACCAAATTAGGAAGCTTGCGTGCAAGTTTTCCCGAAGTTCCAACTATGGCTTTAACTGCGACTGCAACGCAAGTTGTTCGTGAAGACGTTCAAATGCAATTGCGTCTACGAAACCCGAAATACTTTCTACGTTCATTTAATCGACCCAATCTTAAGTATGAAATTAGAAGAAAGGGCAGTGATGACAGTTGCAATATGGAGTTGGCAGCAATTCTCTCCAGCCCAGAACTGAGTGGAAAATCTGGCATCATTTATTGCTTTGCAAAGTATCGATGTGATACCACTGCCGAGTATTTAAATAATCGAGGATTTGAGGTTTCATTTTTTTCTTATTGTCAGTTCTTAGATAATTAGTTAATTAGATTTTTAGTAATACTTCACTGTGACAAATCTTTATATTTTGAATAGGCGTTGAGTTACCATGCTGGTTTCAAGGATACAGAACGTGAGCAGAGACAGCGGGACTGGATGTGCAATAAAGCTAAGGTTAACTTATTCGTTCATAATTACCAGAAGATTATTATTAGATTATTTGACCCACACAGCCCACTTGTCATGCCATCTAATGAAATTGTTTTCTTATTAATATTTCCTACATTTACAGATAATTTGTGCGACTATTGCTTTTGGAATGGGGATTGACAAACCTGACGTCAGATTTGTCATCCATACATTTTTGCCAAAGAGCATTGAAGCATTTTACCAGGAATCGGGTCGAGCGGGTCGGGACGGCCAAAAGTCTTCATGTATTTTATTTTACCGGTTTAATGATGCAGCCTATCTAAGACAGTTTATTACTGGTATATGGAAAGGCAACAAAGGTTAGTTTTTAGCAATTAAGCTACCACTGGAGCATAAATAAATCATAAATTATTTATTCAAATTTTAATGCTCTGTACAGATGATGTTCCGCAGAATGAATACAAGAAAAAAATGCAAGATTTGCAACTTACAAGTCTTGATCATGTTCAACGTTTTTGTGAAAATAAAACTGAATGCTTGAGAGTTTTGCAGCTGGCCTACTTTGGCCAAAAGTTTGATCGTCAATTTTGCATACGCAATCAGGAAACAACCTGCAGTAATTGCATTCAATATGCAGAGAAGGTCTCTTAAATAATGAGATAACATTGTTTTAATAAATATTATAATATAATATCATTGATTCATATACAATTTTAGGTAAGTACCTACTGAGTAGTATGTGAACTAACTCTGTAAATACTGTACATTTTATTTTAGAAATCCGTCAAAAAGTATTCCTGGAAGAAATTACCTGCATTTGCAAGCCAGGCCAAGGCAACAAAGAAGGAAGCAAAATCGCAAGGTAAAATTACATGCGATTTTTCTTGCATTGAAGCTACAATTTTAAAATATAAAACGTGGTTCTAATTCTAATCAAAGCAATCAAGTTTATTATGAAATACATTTTTCGAAAAGTATAGTTACAGTATTTAGGATAATAGACTATAGACATCAATTACAATTCGAAATCTAATCACAATAATATAAGTATATCATCAATTATTACAAATTACATTATGTAGATAAGTTTGATTTAAAGATTACTAACCATTGAATTTATTTTGTTTATATAAATTTCTACTTTTATCATTAAAATTAATTTGTGTTATGTAATTACTTTGTTGTAATATGTGGCGAAAAAATAAATGACGTTGCTTACAATCTTACAGATCGCTGGAGCTGGACTCCTCTTTACTACTACAGTGAAACAGAATCTACAGCATCGTCGTCATTGTCGTCGTCTTCTAATTACGATTACAATGATGACGATGACGATGAGGTACAATATCTAGAAGACGTAAATAAGTCTTCTGGTGGGAGAAATGACATTGAATATGTTGACGTGTCTGATGATGATTAATAGGAAAATAATCAGTTGAATCAAAATGACAATCACATTCCTATATTAATTGCGTTTAGCGGTTTAATTTTGATATAAATAATAATATTTTATAAGCATGTTGGGACGAATTAAATTAAGTGCCTGTATTTATTATATAGGTAGGCACTTTATTTCAGATGAGATATCTTTCAGTGTGGGGTATTTAGTGAACTTTTTAGTCTTGTTGAAAATTTTAAGATGTAACAAAAATTTTCACGATTTTTAAAATTTTTCTAAATGTTTTGAAATTTTAATATAATAATATTATGAGCATGTTGGGACGAATTAAATTAAATGTCTTTATTATACTTTACAAGCAGTTAATTTTAGATTAGATATCTTTCAGTGTGGGGTTTTTAATGAATCTTGTTAAAAATTTTAACAAGAATTTTCAGCATTGTTTTTAAAATAATAATATTATAAGCATATTGGGACGAATTAAATTAAATGTCTGCATTTATTATACAAGCAATTAATTTTAGATTAGATATCTTGAAATGCTTAAGATTTATCAGGAATTGTTTCACCATTTTTGTATAAAATGTTTTGCATGATAACGAAAGGTAGACAATTTCTAACTAAAAATTGACTTTTAGAGAATCTAATGTAGAAATCTATTGTTTATAAGTGACATTCTGTGGCTTTTGTAGGTATACCATGTGTTGCATGTATATATATTTTAAATATGAATACTTACCTATGGTTTTGTATTATATAACAATAATAGTCAAAAATGAACAATAATAGTCATTGGTGGTAAATAATTATGGTAATAATAATAATAAATTTTATAATAAAATGAAATTAATACTTATTTACTTAAAAAATAGTTAAAATATTAATTTGTTTCATTGGAATTTATTATTCGGGTTCGCATCTGGGTTGCTAAAAGATCGAAGCGGTTGCGCCCTTCTTCCTTTCTCATTATTTTCTTCCGTTCCAATTTCATTGCAGTTTTGCTGAAATGATTTAGATCTGGCAGGTGGTCCTTTCCTTCGTCCCGAACCAAATTTAAAGCGACCAAATCCAAACACATTTTTATTGATATCCTCTTTGACTCCGAATTTGTTTAGCTCTTCATAGTCCAGCTTTTTCCCATGTCCTAGTTTAAATCTCACTGGAATATTCACTGTATCCAGTGAGGTATCCCCAACAGGTTCATCCTACATAAATTAAATAAAGTAATTAGTCATTAATACAAATAAATACACACATCACATATTCTGGATATTAGCATTTTTATATGTTTATATAGATAATGAAAATTATTGACAAGTACAGAAAGTGTTCTTACATATTCTATGGCCACAATAAATTTGTACTGAACATCAGAATATCCTACCCATTTGATAGTGGCATATTGCTTTTCTTTCGGAAAGAAAACTCTGTCACCTATTGTGGTAGTAATTTTAATTTATCAATTTATTATTTTGAGACAAAACAGTTATTAATTATTAATAATATTGTGAAATAACCTGCCATCCATCTCGGTTGTTGACCTAAACCTTAAAATCAAAACAATTTCCAGAAAAAAATCAGATTCATTTAGATATGGCCAAGTTTTTTAATAATAAAAATTGAAGAAATGAACCTGCACTATTTGGGGGACTCCATTGAGGGTGAGATAATTTTTCCATGGGGGAACTTTCTCCACTGGCGCTGAAACCGGAATCTCTAGACATTATTGAATCGGGGCGAGGATCTGGTTTGTTGGTAATAAATGATTCGTAATTCAGGTAGATTTTCTCTGGAAGAAGCTCTGTGAGTCCTACAGTCTGCTCTTGCATGAATGGTAAGTTATAAAATTTGGAACGAAGTGCATCTACCATCTGATTCCCGGAAGAATTCCCAACATTTTCCTTTTAGAAATGAAATCAACTTAAAATATTATCTCACATTTGCTATAATATTTAACAATTGCAATAATTTAATGCACATGAAATGTATAGTGTACTATTTTAATTTTTGCTTGCAATTCCTGCACAGTTGCCGGTGTATACTTTCCTTCTTTCTCCTTCCAATAAACTCGGTCGCCTTCATTGATTTTCTCTTCGCTTTCTCCTTACAAAAGGACAAAAACCATTTAGATAAAAAATCAATGGTTTACAAAATATTACGCACCTCCTATACTAGAGTAATAAATTGTAAAATTGTATAAGTGTCCTTACTTTTTTCGATACTTTGAATTTCCTTTAGTAGCTCGTCTCTCGCTAATGTTAATTTTTCTATCGTATTTTTCAATTGCCGAATCTCATTTCCTTGATCTACTTTCACTTCCACTGGGTTGATCTGAACTAGTGGAAAACCTGTCACATCTTCTTGACAAGACTCGTAAGGACAGAATCGCCTGTAAAAATGTAGAAAAAATATCATTCCGATATGTCAGATGTTATTGATGTACATATTAAGGAAGACACGACGAAAATTAAAATAAAATATTCAATTGCATTCAGGCATCAAGTAGTATTAAGTCATTTACATAGAAAACTAAGGAATATACATATGCATTGATTTAATTAGTGCTACCTTTCTGGTCGATTCTCAACTTGTAGTTTGACTTTCTGTAGCACAAAAGCACAATCCAAGCAAGTTCGGTGAAACAAATGTCCACATTTTATAGCTATAATTGTATCATCTCGGTCCGACGCTAGCAATTCTTTTGCTGTCAATTTTTTGAAAACTTTTTCACACACCAAGCAAGCAAATAAACTCATTCTCTCTGTTTTATAACTATAACTTTTATAACACACTGAATTTATTCAAATTTTCAGTGTATAGAAAACAACATTCAGAACTGCTATAGTCTTTATACATTTTATTTATGCATAAACAAAATTAACATTTTAACTGCACACCACAGAAAAAGAGACAGATATTACTGTATTCCAGTCCAGTAGGTATACTACTGTGTATCTATATAAAAACTGGACACAGATTGAATGACAAATCTGAAGAGATTTTTTTGGTATCGAGTTAAAATGTACTTAAAGACAAAATTCTATTTAGACAAAATTCTATTTAGACAAAATTCAATTAAGCAAAATTCTATCAACTCTGCAGAATCTGTACACTGCACTTACACATTAAATAAAGCTTTTATGCATCACAGAACAGATTTCGCGTTGATGTGCAGAGTGCAGAGTACGAACGAAGTATGAGTATTAGCTAACAGATAGATATACAGGGCTATTCAGCTATTACTCTCCGTATCACTTTCACAATGTTAATTACGACATTTCTTTTTGTACGCTTCTGAAATGAGCATACCAAAATTATTTTTATGCCTGAATTTTCCATCAAATAAAACTTTCACCTCCCATTTCCGATGTTCGCTCTGCTAAAATGTTAGTAAAATAGTATTATACTTATTCTATGGCTATATTTGCATAGCTCAAGGCAAGCGTCAGAAAAGCGTGAACATTTTTTAATTGGTTATTTTGGCGTGGAAAGGTCATTGTTATTATAATATCTGTACCGTACTATGCATAATGTATGACTCTGCCAATATTATTATGTGTAATTACCTAAAATGTAAAACTCATACGGGGAAGGAGTATGGAATATCTGGACAGCCCTGTAATTGCATTTCGCAATAAAATGTCTTGTACGGTTTACATTACATACACTATACACTACCTACACTACACTTATGACAAAATCATGTATTATGGCAAATAATATCTAACGAGGAAAATTAATTGTGTGTATATGCAAATTGTAATTTAGCTCGTGAATTGCTAACTTAGAATTTTATTAGGCTTTGTACTTCGTTAAATGACATCATAGTAATTCAATTGTTCATGGACAACGTCAGCTCTTCAACAATTCAATTACAACATAACACACTTAAAGGACAGGATAAGCTCTAATTTCGTTGTCGCATGTGCAAATATTCATAATAAAAATTTCTTATCAGTAAGATAGACGTAATTTTCTGGAGTGCCAATCTCTAGCCTACTACGTTAATTATACAATTTGCAGGATTTAATAGTAGGCAAGTCAGTAGCAGAAAAGGAAATAAATCCCTCCAACCCAATACAATATTGAAATAAACACGATAAAGTATATATAATTGGCATACATAAATAGAGTGATAAGTATTCGTAAAGTACGTAGCTAGGTATACATTTTTCTAATTAATTATTCTGCTAGCTTGAAATACGTAAATGATTTTATTATCAGTCACCCACCCATCCCATCATATCATGTCATGATAATAGCGACATTAAATTCGCACAATTCAAGATTTTTACAAACTAAGTAGACAGATATACTAACCCTTAACGCATGAAAACGAATTAATTTTGCAGGTCGGATTAAATAATGGCGATTGGCAACTGATTGCGTTCTGTCTGCTAGCTGCTGAAATAAATATAAATTCAAGGTGCCTCTGATCGGGCTCCCTCTCATTGTCAACAAAGTGGGAACATTGTACTATAACTATTGTATTATACAAATGCATATAGGTAACCAATAACTAATTATTTGACTTTGAATAATAATTCAGAAAAGATATTCATGTAATTGCCACTACTTGGTATGCGTTTGGTATTACAAGTATAATCTCTGCCTACCCGTATAATTAGTTTGCAGTATTTTAAGAATAAACTTTCGTGAAGAATTATGTTCAAAATATTTTATTGGTATATCTGTAGACTGTCTATATAGGATTAGCGATTCAATATGGCACAGAATAAATGCAACACAAATATGGTAGTTATACACTTTAAACATATGCACGTACGTTTGTACAATATTGTCACAAACTCACAAATTCACTAACCATGTTATAAATGTTAGTAAAGTAACCGTCATACNTATTGTCACAAACTCACAAATTCACTAACCATGTTATAAATGTTAGTAAAGTAACCGTCATACACGCACTATCACAACAATATACATGCACGGACTACATAGAATTTACTTTATTTATTGTCATTTGTCAATTTCTGCTGTTTACGTTTACTGTTTTGGCTTAGGTAATCACCAAATCCTATAATCTTGAGATAGGACAAGAAAATAGCACAATGCTTCTGACTGTTAGTATAATATTATGTTCTATTCTGTACTCGGTACTATCTGCACTTTAGAGAATTTATCAATCCTGTTATTGTTACACTCATTGTCAGTAAATGTAAATCGTATTGTAGTAGGTGTGTGATGTGTTTATAAGTCCTGAAAGTAAATATTATATAATACATATCTAGTATTAATTAAGGATGTGGCATGAAAAGTAAATTAGGGCAAAAATATTGACCTGTAACTAACAATTCATCATTTATATGGTTATCATATTTTATTATAAATATTTATGTTTGAAGTTTGAATGTTTCCTTCCTGTTCGCTTTCAGTTTACTTACAAAGTATAGGAAAGGATTATTGAAAGCGTTTTACATGAATCATTTTACATGTTTTATGTTTTATATCAATAATTATGATGATATCAATTATTCTTGAAATTATTTAAGAAAATCGTAGGAATACACCCTAATAACCTACTCTAGACTCTAGATCTATTTATTTAGATTATTCCTTTCAGGGTTATTTACAAGAAGCTCTCATGACCTGAATTCACAAACTTTCCGAAAGAATTTCAGGATGGTAAATGAAAATTCGACCATCAGTAAGAAGACGTCGAAGTAGATGCGGAATGTTATCCAAAGTTTTGAGTTGTCCAGGATTTGAACCTAATTCCTTAAGCCATGTACCAAGTTCTGGCAGGTTTTTCACCTGAAATGTTTTCAACTGTTAATCAATTATGGGCAAAAATTACAGAAAAACAACAAAGATCTGTTCCCACTTACATTAGGCTGACCATTAACAATATTTCGGATGTAAATCCAAGGGCTATTTTCGTCAGGACCATTCCTTAGAAACGTAGAGTATCTATCCTCCTTTGTACAAATTACAGCAAGAAGCTTTAAAGGTCGAATACTACCAGAAGATTTAAGATTTTGTGACTGGACTGGTTTCAAGTCCACGCTGTGGTCCATCCCATTATGCAATTGTACGAGGACATCGCAACAAGAGTCACAAAACAGTACACATGCGTCACCATGAGCTTTGCGACAAATTGAACATTCCACAGTGGCCACATTGTCACAAAAACAGAGTTTTGGGGAAGCCTTGCCTGAAAATCCCATTTCGTAATTAAAAAAAAGACATCTTTCTCTTTTAATCTTACTAAACTGTCTAGAAAAGAAATGCTGAAGTACCTTCTTCAATTAAATTGCTGATATCCAGACTTATATTTGGAATAACTGCTTCGTAATGGATGAGTTTATCATCAGACCGTGGTATTTGTAAGACTAAAGCTGGATTTGGAACCTTTTTCAACGTTAAATTATCCTGAAGCTTGCAACTAGTCTGGAATAGGTGCTGAATTGTTGTGATTTTGTTTTTGTCAGTAAAATCAACGAAAAACTGATGAAGATAATCGCACATATCGAAAGAGTATCTGATAAATGGTGGCATTTTAAACGTAAATTCAAATAGAATTGTCGTCAGTTCTTCAATGTCTGTAAAAAAGGATTTTTAAAAAATAACTGTTGATATTTTATAAATTCTGTCTTGAATTTTAATTGACTTACCAATATACGACGAGCATAAATGTAGAATCAGGTCCTGTAGCTTATAGGCGTAATCTTTATCACAAACTCCTCGAGTTCGCAAAGGTAGTGCGAATGATTCGCGTAAAATGAACTTAACGGCACATGCTAAATTGTCGTCTGTCATTTTCTCTTGCAACATTGATGAATCG
>JABASI010001287.1:0-26387 GCA_019776505.1 Tomocerus nigrus
TAATAATAATGCTACAAGGTACTTTTATTCTTGTGTAGAATGTAGTACTGTAATATCGTACATCGGTCGGGTGAGGTAATGCGAGGACTTCGGTAAGCGTGCATGTCAACCATTGTAGTTCAAAAAGTCCCGTCGATCCTTTCTTTACTGAGCAGCCCAGTACCTGTACGAGTTTCAACTTCAGAAAATCAGAAAATATGATTTCTTATATGGGATAAATTGATAAGGTAATGTGTTTGTTTGTAAGTTTTGCAACATTCCGAAATCCAATGATAATGATTCATCCACCGATTCATTTATATCATTTTATTACACCCTTGTGCATTACCACTTGAAGTAAAATGATTATAATATCATATTAATTCCATATCCAGACGCAGGTAATTGTACCTGTGCTAGTACAAATAATAAAGGGATTACTATGTTTATATGCTGTGTGCATTGAATTTAAGTTACTGCCTTCCTGATTTCATCATCGCAAAATTATTATAATTATTGTGGTAGCTTGCTATGTTCATCGTTTGTTATGTACACATTACGTTTTTTCTTATGAATGTATACACACGTGAAACAAAAAGCTATTCGTTTACCTATCTTGATTTGATTTTGGTCTGACCTTGCAATTCTCACCTTACACTTCAACTCAGTAAACAATTCTTTATAATATTATAGGTACCTGCACAATTCTGCCGTGTGTTTTTGCTATGTTGCCAATTATAAATGTCCAGATGACAATACAAAAATACATGTAATTATAATACGTAGCATCACGCAGCATAACTATACTATGTCTACTGAGCTAACAGAGGTAAACGAAAAACAAATCTAACCACAAGAACAGACCGGTACACAATAATAATATCAGGTTGTTTATTCGCAGCCTCAATGCTCAATGGATTTGATTTGATTCAAATGGTACAGATTACACAGAGATAAATACATATACCCACACGCATATTATGTGTGTGTGTAATTATTATTATATCCTAGTAGGTTATTATCGGCTATAATCACAAATTAATTTGACGTTAAGGGCAATTGCAGCAGTTTACAAACTATTACATATCTTATAAAATCTCACTAACTTTAAGAAATATTTTAGAAAATATAAAATTAATTTTGGGTCGTTAGTCATTTGGTTATATCATGAATATGACTGATTCAAATCCGCCCAACATGGTATTATATTGTTACACATTCCAATTTCCAACCAATTCGTAACTAGAGATAGTTTACTACTAGATGACGACATTGAGATTGAGATGGTAATGGTGGAAATATGCAACTAAGTACAAGTACATACACAACATTACTTACCTATGTTGACTAAATATTATGACTATGACTATTTAAGTTGCACAAGAAAATAATACTTGTTTAAAGTGCGTCATGTCATTTATAATATCATGCCTTTCTAAACAAAATGTTCCGTTTCAATTGCGCAGAATAAAGTATTGTCAAATTCCATCTACAGTTTGATAAAGTTTGATTGTATGTAAACAAGTGAGTTTCGTATACCATTGCACCTAGAACCTGTGCCGTAATAAATATTCCACTTTTTCATAAATTCTTTGCAAATATGTGACATGAATTTTTATGCTATCATGTTAACGGAATCAAATAAATAACAACCAGAGTCAAACACTTCTGCTTGTGTCATCAGCTACATGAAAATACATTGTTCTGACCTTTTAACTGTTTCTTTATTGCCTTTACATTGGTATACCTGGTTTTGCGATACCACTTTTAAATTTACGTTTTAGTAACTTCAGTATTGAACTTTTAGAGAATGTCCTTATGAATTCATCGATCTACGGTATGGCAATAAAATGAAGTACAGTAAAGTATTCCACAGAACAGAAATATGCTTTTCATGAGTGTTTAGCAAATAAATGGCAATCAATAATGAAGTGTACATATAAGCATAGAAGTGGTGCCCTGATGCCTACGTATCTATAAATCGATACAATTAATATCTCCAGATGTATGACTCCAGTACATTATTTTTTCAGCATGTTTAGTATAACCTGATACTGTTATTATAACTATATCTTATATATCCTATAGAATGGAAAAAGGTAAAATGTCCAAAGAAACCGTTTTACATTAAATATTTTTATTGACTCCCTTACATTTCGTGTGTAATAGTGTTTCGTTATAGTTTATTAAAGTATTTCCAATTCCCAAATACATAAAAACAAAAAATTTAATATTGCAGCCTTGCTCATTGCCGTTGCTGATACCTTAGTTCTCGCTACAAAACGATTTAAGGCAAATAAGCATTGCAATAGTAGCGATAACCATAAAAAAGCTGAAGAAAACAAATCTGTACTATATATTTCGGTAGATTATTAGCTGACTTTACATATAACGTCTCAAAACTCACATAACAGTGGTACAAATTGACTTGCTTAAGGTAGTAGCCTTAGTAAGTAGTTTATACCTCAACGCTTTGTCAAATCCGTGTGGCTGACATATTATGACAATTTCTTATATAGCTCTAACCTCTAACCAACTAACTCCATTTTATTTGTACACCTTACTCAAAGGTTATATATATAAGCGGGTAAGATAAAAGGCATGTCTACCTTCTAAAAATAATCCGCAATTTTAAGGAGAAGAGAAGACTGCCTGGTAGTATCATCATCTATACTGCAAAAATAAGTAGGAAAATTATAGGGATCTGGCGGCACAGCCAGAGCCAGCACAAGTACTACAGTAGCTGACTAGTCACACCAATATCATTATAGTCGACTGTACAGTCAACTAAAAGTTAGAAAAGACAACTGCATAGACGACAGAATACTACTTATGTACAATATAAATACATAACATTATACTCAGCACAGAGAACTAGAATTTTTTCTATATCTAGGCAATAGTGGACAGAGCAACCTTTTAGTAAATGCTACATGGACAGAATGTGGTTTCGTCAACTCAACTCGCTTTGGAATAACAGAGGAATATATCTTAATGCACTTTTAGATTCTTTCTAACAATCTAACATTTACGATTACGACAAGCTATCTGTGCAAGGCGATGCTCCTGTACGGGGAAAATTGGCTATTTAATTTTATTGCACCTCATGTCACGATGAACGAGTTCTCTGTTGCAAAAGCACTGACTACCGACTGACAAGGATTTTAGTTCAAATATTAGACGTACCTTTAAATATCGTACTACTACTAATCATATCATTCTATCGCATTCCTTCTTAAGAATATTATAATACTATAATATACCATTTTAGAATTTAGTGCTCTTTGTCTACATACTTTATATAGAATAATAGCACATGAATATCAAGTATGGACAACAGTACAGATAAGAACTTAAACACAACAGACAGATACAACTCAACCTCCTCCAGGCCAAATTGATGCACATACGTATGTACATTGTACACTGAACTCTGAACACCAACCAGTATGAGTAATATAATTTATAATTCCACTAACCAAAACAGAAAACAATATCATTATTCATTATTTATTATTAAGCATCTTCCATTTTTACGTGCATACATAAAGCTACCTTTGATTGTAGGAAGAACCCCAATGTGTCAAAACCATTTTGTCAACACACCATTTTGTTAACAGTCCTTTCAGTGTTCTTTCAGTAAACCGAATATTTTCTCAGCGTTTACAACAAAATATACATTTCCAAACACAATTATTACTTAATAAATCTCAATTAATCTATTTTTCCTTTGCAATTCGGGAAGCTTTTTCTGTCTTACATTACATTGCAAATCTAACGATAAAAAACAAGTTAGTTAGGGATTTGCATCCACTTATATTAGTTAAGTTGCTGTCAATGTAAAACTATTTAAATGAAAATACTTCTGCAGGTGATTTCTGAAAATTTTGGAGGGGAATTTCTGGAAATGTTAAACCTGGAGAAATTGTTTTTCCAAAATGAAAGGCTGTCTAGAAATCAGGAGTGCGAGAAGCAATTATGGAATTGTAAAGTTCTCGATTTCTGATGATGGTGGTTGTTGATAAAAAGGGAAAAAATTAACGAAGTTTCTGTCGTTGAAAAAAAAAGAAGAAATATTGCATTTTCTTGGTGTGTTGACGCATTGGTTTTGGCATAACTGGGAATGGGAATAATAGGGAATGGGAATGAAACATTTTGCACGGTAAAGTAAAGAAAAGTACATCAGTACAACATTCTTATTTCTTACTATGCTTTGGGTATTATTTACATCACTACATATTCAAGGAAAGATAAATGAAAGAAACAATAATTTCAAGTTGGATTACTTTTAGTAATGTATCTGTCTGTCATATCCCAAAAGAAAAGAAGCAATCGTTAGCCAGGATAATGAATTTTCAAGAACTCATTCACAAAACGTATATGAACCCGAACCGAACGCTCCGATTGCAATTTTTCTACCAAAAATGAAACGATAAATATGCACCTATACAAAAAAAGAAACCTTACCTTACATAGAATGCCGATTTCAAACAAACTCATAGAATAACATATTATATCTTTCTTACAGTACAGATTAATGTGAACTAACGTTTAGTTTAGACTTTAGAGTCTAGACTATACTGCAAACTGTAAAATCATAGTAAAAGGTTAGGTTGCATATTCTTTAGGTTCAAAAATTCCATTACGTATGAATTATTGTATTTAATTGTAAATAGTACGTTACACATACCATACATAAGACAATAATATGATACACCTTTATTTTTGTGCATTATCGATTGTATTACATAGATATTTACCTGAATAATTCAATTCGGGTTTCTTGGATATCAAAAAGTCTGATTGTTTTCCTTTTCAGCTACCATTGCAGAGATACTTATAGAGATTACTGGCTGGGATAACTGAACAAGGTCGTGAGACACAGACCAGTGAAATTGTGTAAGAGTAACATGCAGAATAAAACTGCAGGGTTGAGAATTGTTGATCAGAAACCATACAACACAAATCTATTTTGCATACATGTAGTTAAACATTATGATTTCAATTTCACTACATATTCCAGCGATATTACTTTAGGACTTCAGAAACACAAGAAAAACTCAAGGTAATATTTTTCCATTTTAATAAACAGTGAAGGAAAAGAAGAAACAACAAAGCAATAAAAACTCAATTTCTGCGTTCTGCAAGCACTGTTACTGTTTACGAATTCCACTCGCCAATAATTCAATTTTTAATAGTAGAGCATAGCATATTAAGCATAGTAACGTTAAATAAGAGGTACAGCGGAAGCCGAACGGTACCAATATATTAATATAGTAGAATTATGACAACAATACTTTAGTAAAAAAACAAAATCGCATTTCAATTAAAGATTCAGTAAATGTCATTTCATCTGTTAGGCCAATTAATAATGCCCCGCGGTGTAATACTGAAAATCCAAAGAACATCTATCCCTTTATTTTTTTCCTATGCATTGAAATCCTTTGAAGCAAAATGTATACCTACAGTAAAATTGGATTTTCAATGTAATCTCAAGAGAGGAGGATAAATTCGTATTTCAATTTACACCTGTTACCTGTAAATCGATATAGATAGTCCTTTCCTGACATTAAAAAATGTTAATAAAGAATCACATGCGCACATTGCCAAATAAAATATTTAGGACAGGATGACAGGCGAGGCAAGATAATCTACTTATTTTTTAATTCCATTTTCTTTTTCATTCATTTGCAATGTGTAAGTAAACTGATTTCAATCAAAATTTATTAAGCCTATTATGGCCACGGCTCTCACTCTCACAGTATGTCGTCATGTTTAAGGTGCTTTTTAACCTTACAAATAACGGTGCTTCTTTTAATGCAACTAAAACTACCCTAGTGAGACAGAAAGCTGGAATATTTCATGAAGTTATTAAGCAACTATCAACGCTAATAAACAGAACTCGTAACTTTCCGAGTGCTTTACATCGTAACTGTAGCATCATATCAAGTTTATAGTTCAGTCGTGTAAATAATTCCACTTCTATTTACGTGCGTTTAATTCTAATTTCAAAAAAGGCTCCTAGTGTAAGTGTATGTAACCAAAAGTGTATGTAGCCTAGGTATGTGTGTATGCTAAATAAAACAAGAAGACCCAGGAAAACTTAAAATGACAAATTATCAGATATTCGATTTCCTACTGCAACTTAAATTTACACTGTTAGAAACCCTATTTTCGTTTCATCTTTTGTTCACTTTCTTTACCTTTCTAGTAGATCTGTAATAATCTGTATACATAGACTACCTCTACTACTTACAATGTAAAATACAGACATTTACTTTATTAAAGCAGTATTATCAAAAACGTCCAAGAAAAGTTATTCTTTCGTACTCTGGTTAAAGTTTTAAATTGAGTCCTTCCACTATTATGGCTTTGAAGGATGAAAAAATGAATATCAAATTTGTTTAGCCATGAACATTACTCAAAACTTGAAGCTTTTAATATTAAGTTTGATTGAGATGCTATATTATTATCATCGTTTAACATGCATACATTCACTAGTTACATATTAAGTATAATATGATGATGCTATGTTACTTGGGTAAGTGAGACTGAGAAGGGGACTATGATTGAAATTGAAATAAATCTTAGTATACAAGAGTTCATAAAAAACCAGGTCGCAGTCGTCTAATATTGTATAGTCACAAGCACAACCCAACCAGAGCAAGACGTGTATTTGACAATCTTTAAAAGCATTAACAAAAAAGGTATTTCTGTCGTGTTTGAAAAGTTTCCGGGGAACTAGGACGTGTAATTTGAAGCACTGCACTAAGGGATTCCCGAAAGTCAAAAAGTTTCCAACAAGAACATTTCATTTACCAACTACTAATATTTAATATGATTTTCAGCTGGGCTCTGTGCTAGTATGTTACGAAGTTACGAGCCTAGAATAGAACTAATTCAACGTAATGGCAACGGAATTGAAATGATATAAGGCAATAGAATGATATCTGAAAACCAGCAACTTTGAACTCAATGATGAGGAAGATAGTACAATGACAATAATACTTATTTGTAAATAATTGTTAGCTATGAACCGCCGATATGAATACTCAATACTGACTTAAGTAGTATGTATTACTTAGTATAACTATTGAATTTGTGATCATTTTCCTATTTAATCGATAATAGATTATTTGCATGATACAACACGACACTATCGAGCTCTAATGATTGTATTTCATGTTCCCATCAAAAATTAAAAGCAGCAATTAGAACTTAAAATGTCAAAATAGGTTAGGTACCTTTGAGGAGTGGGAGTGACTTCAGCTCTCGATTTTTCGACACGTTGAACCTTGAAGAGCTCTGTCGCTTATCTTTCTTTAGGTACGGAGGTCCCGAATATTTTAGTTTATTGATAGGAGTCGGAGGTGGAGCTTTACTGTTGACATCCTCGTTATTATTCTTGTTATTTCCCCCCTGCAGATGACAACAATCAATATTAGCTTTCATTTGAGAACCACGTATATTTATAAAGACAATCAATTGTTAAACGAGTAACTAAATAAAACGTTATGCAGACTACAAACATCGAAATTAGCTATGCTATGGCTATATACTAGGTCATCCAAAACGCAACGCTCTTGTTGTACTAATATACATACTGGGTATAGATATATAATACACAATCTAACTATCAACAATCTTTCAGTAGTACAATAATAAACGCCAAACGTGCAACTAAAACTTACATTAACCACATTCAAATCGGGCAAAAATGTATACAAAAAGTAGGTTATCGCTACATACCACTGAAAAAACTACTTTCTTTGGTACTTCGCAGTTACACTAACATTTATGTCGCATACCATGTTAGCAGTCAAAGACTTGTCCCTAAAAATTCGTCACACAACACAATAACGGCTCTGCTCTCTGTGCAACTGTAAGTAACCTTTCTGAACTTGGAAAACAACTCAAACAAGGTAGTAAGTATTAGTACTTTAGCACAGTAAAGAAAGAGACAGACAGAGCGAGAGAGAGAAAATGAATTCAAGTATTCTGCACCTACGACAAACATTGATCACCTAAACCATAATAACCAGTCTGACTGAAACACAATCATAAGCCGTAATTACTTTCTACTATTTCACAAATCCCAGACGTTAGCTAAAGTATATAACTATACCCTAGAATATTTCCATTTCCTCAAATTTAAACTACCGAATCCACGAATTGAACCCAGTTGTACGAGGAAGAGTAAACCAAAATTGCAAGCTTTAATTTCAGCCCGAGTTTTACGATTACGAGCAACGAAAACCAAAGTCATATAAATGTAGTAATAGTATAGTGCTATAAAGGAAAATCCTACATGAAATACAACGAAACAGACAGAGCACACTGACACTGACACGATGGATCATTAAATGAAATACTACTAAAGGTACTTAAGTAATCAGTTCAAAAGGGCAATAGGTTTCCTCTCGTTCACATTCATTTGATTCACTGATTGCCTTCTCCTAAGCACAAAAGCACCTTCACTGCACAGTCACAGTGCACTATATGGCATTCAATTATATTCCTAGGAGAAGGACTTCTAAAAAGGCTTACGTTTTATTATGCCAAGTTAGGTACTCACTCCTATTGTAATAACTCTTTGAATCTCTATTTTCTACACTACTACCTCAGTTCTATATACATATGTAATATGACACACAACACTACTGAGAGTTTGGATAGGCAAAGCCATTCACAACTTAACTTCACTTCATTTATTTCTCTTTTCTGTTCACTCCGTCAGTTTGAGTTCTATCATGATCGTCAGGTCAATACATAAGAAAGCCATTGGAGTGTTGCAGAAAAAAAGTGGAGACGTATACGAGAAGTAAACCAGCGAGCGTGAGTAAAATGACTTGGCTTTGGATAAACTCTGAATTTATACTAGACCATGTAGACTTCTATCTCTATACACACACATTGCACTTACATACATTGGGTAATCTAATCGTAAATAAGTCTACTTCTATTCATGCATTATACGTTTCATTTCACTTTCCTTTATATTAATTTTTCTTTTCATCCATGCCAGTCAAAACAAGCACACATAGAGAGAGATATATAGTTATACATGAGAGCTACCTAGTTAACTTACACAAAAAGATCCATGTTCAAACTTTACTTTACTTTCAGCACATATATATAAGTAGACAATAATAATATAAGTATATAGTTAAGTAGATGCATACACTTACACTAGAGACTGACTCTACACATACATAATAGATTATAAAAGCCAAGGGCTAAATAAACCTAAGCTCTAACTTCAACTCACCCACAAACTACAAAAAATTCTACATCAGCTTCAACTCGGCGATTTTCAATCAAATCTGGATTTCATGAAGGATTAACTAGGATCCAGAGCCAGTCACAGACAAAGAATACATCAGCTCAACCTCCGCTCACTCTCCATTTCCTTTTTGCATATTTATGTTCCTCTAATGTAAATCGGAGGCATGCATCCACGTATTTACCTATGACCTAACCATCATCCATCCTATCCAGAGGCCAGGCCACACAGACACTAATATCCGCTCAAACCTTCACTCACTTCACTCCACATTATACACACACATGTATTCACCCAAAATGCATACATAAATACAGCAGACAGTCTTCCGACACTTGCCTCCATCAGCCAATCCGAGTCACAAAAATCACAGCTATATAATAGCCCGAGTCTACGAGTCTTACAGTAGTCTTGTTCCACTCATATGACTAACCTATCAATCTCCATTTCCAATACCCATTCAAACAACAGCCATACATATCGTAATAAATATATAGCAAATCTAGTGCTACACATAAGACTACAGACAGATGCTATAGACGCTAAATTATGCTCCTACTATCTATCTTATAAAATTATTCTATTCCACAATCTATTCTCTTATAGCCCAAAACCATACATACGTGTACTTCAAAATCCATGTCTCTTAAAGGCTAACGATAACGATAAGCAAACTTTCTTCGATCCAAATACATACAATTCTATTTCTTCTCTAAGATTTTTTTTCATACTTAAGTTCTGTTATCGTAATATGTACTTTCTGCTATTCTCCTCCATTTTCTATCGTATCTCTTTCTTGTAATAAATGTAACTAATATCCTTGTAGAGACTTAGAAGACAAAATTGCATATATATTATATTTAACATGCATTTCCACTTATGTGTGTACTTCTACAAACTACATATCTATATATATTATATTTGTGCATGTTAGTTTGCATTTCGCCAGCACCTATCTATCTATCTTGTATCTACCAACTAGCAACCACTGTTGAGAATGTCTTATATTATTCTGTTCCGTCAATTCACTGAATTCACTCTTCCAACCATAAACCCAAAGCCAGAGACAAGAAAGATAGTGAAACCAGCCGGTTGAGTTCACTTGTTTCTGACAAGACAACCTCCCAAACCAAGAAATAGAACCAAAACCAGAATATATGGTGTACATAGTCTAGAAGAAGAAGACGAAGAAGAGTCGCGGGATTGGCTGCTGCCTGCCGTGCTGCAGAATAGAATTTAGCAGACAGGTCAGATAAGAAAACTTGCGACTCTGCTTTCCTTTTCTTCTCTTTCTCCAACCATGCACAATTCTGAGGAACAAAACAATAAGAGAGAACTTCTCAACATTTAACGTCAAGCCTTGACTTATTTAATAAAAGAAACCTTTTCCTTCCTTCCTTTCCCACACACCATCCACACCACCACCAACAAGAACATTTACATATAAATAATAAAATCTATGTTGCCAATAAATAAAACATGCAAAAAAAGGACATGGGTACTTATAGGTAGCTCCGCATGACAGACAGGGAGAACTGAGAATCTAACTTGTAACTACTACACAGTACACCTACGATTATTCTACATAAAATGTAGAACATAACACAAAGCATACATACGCCAAATCACTCACTCAGTAGCACAGTTTCCAATGCCTTTTTATGTATTGTAGTAGTATGATCCATTGAGAAGTTGCTCCTTACTCCACGCTATGCTATTATTCTGAGTTACTAGGATGTAGTTGGACCGCCTAGCACTAAAGGGCAAAAGACGATACTCTAATAAGATAGTTAGTAGCATAACAACTACATTACTACTATGAATATCATATCGATCCAGGCCACAACACCTAATCGAATTGCCTCATATTTCCTCTCTCCACTCTGCCACAACCATCAAAAGACTACACCAAGAGCAAGCCAAAGCCAGACTCGTGTCATACATATCTCTAGTTTCAGCACAAACTTACTTCCTATTATCATCCTTTACTTAACTTATACTACAATTTTAAACTACTTTCCTTTTGTCACTACTGAGACGTCGAAAAAAGTCTAAATCGATTTTAGGAAAACCTCGGAAAAAATCATTTCTCTTCTAATCGTATTCATTTCTTATCACACTTTGAAAGGTATAGTATTATAGCTAGAACATGCATTCATGTACAAGCTACTAACTAATTATATTAGCATATATTTGTGACACATCCCAATCTAAATGCAAATACAAATCCACTGTATGAATAACTGATTTATCTACTATGTCATGGAGTGAGATCCAACAACTGCTTGATTAAAAACTTGTGCTCCTACTCCTAATCATTTTTAACCACACATTACAATTTGCACACATGCAGGCGTTTTTACTGATTAAATCATAAAACCATTATTCATTATTATCGCCCTAGAGCCCTAATACTTATCTCTTCGACATTCATAAGAACTGCATTTTTGACATGCATTAAAATAAAATAGTCCTATAATGATAACGAAAAAGGCATCCAAAAACCTTAAATCAAAGTACAGTTTAACATTTTTTCATAAATTTAGTGACGTCGTTAATTTTGTGTACTATGATATCGCTATTCATATTGTGATAAATATGACAAAGGATTAGAAGGAAAGGCATACACAAATAGGTAGCTTTACCAATGTCGTAAACACGGCGCATGCATGTGGGATGATATTATATAAGAGTTTGCCAATTTACTTACATATTTTAAGAAGCTTACAATTATTAAGCTATGCAATAATAATATGGACAGAGCCTTCTTATGTAACTGAATTCTTAAACCTGCACAATGTACATCATGTAGATATTACACGTTCTATAAATTCAAATAATCCGAGCCGACACTCTACTTTAGTCTTCTGCTTGACTTACGGTTGAAACAAAATTTAATGGAACTAAAACAACAAAATAAAATCCGATCCCATTCCAGCCAAGTCACATTCAACCATGTAAGTAGCATCCTCTCCTAAGCCCCGTAGGCCCATAAGCAAAGAGCTTAGTTGTAATTTAGCAAACCTAATTTTTATCTAGATCAACTAATGTCTGCTTTCTGCATAACACAATAGACTCTTCTCGCTTAAGCTCCCCAGTACCTGTAAGAATGTGCTTTTGGCTTTTAGAAGATGAAACATTGCACGTTGCATTATAATGAACATCCTACAGCAAAATAATATTGATTGTAATTGTAATTTATCACCAAGCTACTTAGATCTTCGCAGGCCTACTCCGTCTGACGTCTGATGATGCGACCAAATTAAGACTTGTCTGTTGTACGCACACAGTTGCTTTACTAATTGCTATACTATACGGCTATATCATATTTCCCGGAGTAATGTACATGCAAACACATTTCGTCAATCACTCCGTCCAATAACGTCAGTCTAGAGTCTAGTGAGCTACAAAGTATACATCTTTCACAACCAATATCCATTTGCTTTTAAATCATAATTATATTAAATTAATCTGATCTATTTAAACTTGCTACTTTATTCATCTGACTGGCTGGCGATAATTATGCGTCAAAATGCTAATGATTCTATGAATCATACACGTGGAAAAACATAATTACTTGCTTCTGTTGCAATCCTAAAGCAGCAACAATTTTTTACATAGTAAAAATCATGGTTGCTTGCTCTTGCTCATAATTCAATAAACTACAAAAACGTTAACTTAATTGCTAGTAACATACTACGTATCTTGTATTAACTTATTTTATTCAACCACATTCATGCCTAATTAAAATTGTATAAATTCATTATGTGCATAGTAATATGTAAATGAAATGAGCAGTACTCTATAAATTATGGCAA
Source organism: Tomocerus nigrus (assembly GCA_019776505.1). NCBI lineage: Eukaryota > Metazoa > Arthropoda > Collembola > Entomobryomorpha > Tomoceridae > Tomocerus > Tomocerus nigrus. Next base: position 13,081 of record JABASI010001287.1, read on the forward strand.
TAAAATCTTTTAAAAAATAACGAAGCTCTGAGCGGTTCAACTTACGCTGTTATCTTGCCCGTTTTCATTTTCATTCTCCATTTTTACGTGCAATGTAAGTTCTGTGATATGACTCTAAGACATTGGTAGTAGCTACGGTCAGGATTTCTAAATTGGCTGGAACATTTTTAAAGGATTTTCAGACTTGCTACACACAGGGAAACCACAACACAAAAACTACACCTACAAACATTAAATATATTTTACAACAATCAATCCAAAATAATTTACAATATAATATTATTAGCAGGTTACATTTACATATTACACTAGTGAAATCTCTACTGAAATATTCTCTTGGAATACGTTCATCTCATCACCTAGCTAGCTAATTTAGAAAGCATGAAATGACACACAGCCACGGAGAAAGCATCTAACAGGGAATAGTAGTACAGTAGTATAACATTACTATTTCACTACTACGTATCAAAGGACTGGTTGGTTTAGGTTTACGTTATTCTGAAGTTGAATTACGTCAACTGCAAATTGTCTACAAAGACTACTACGGGCTACAAATTACAATATTGCACAACGAACGAATTGTGTGCTCGGTGCTTGATAAGCAAATTAACTCAATTATTTATACATCAGATAGAAGGTACTGACTGTATAATAATATAATCTATAAAACAGAATAATATGATATAGTAGTAGTATTATATAACTATTTTACTAATAATACAATGTTTAAACATAATAAATGCCATATACACTATAGAAGAGTTAGGTTACTAATGTATTTGCGACACAGGAGGTATAATAGTTTACTGAATGAATGTGTATACTAAATGATCGTTAGAGTAGATTATCTACAAAATACACTATAATTAGCTAGCATGACGTCAGTCAGGATCACATTCGATATTTCTACACACGAACACTAAAACTAAAACACTACATACAGCTCCAGTAGTAATACATACAAGTTCACGTTTAACACATCAAATTCTAATTGTAAGAGCAATGCTACAAGAAAACAATGGGCTTAATTTCAAAATCCTTCGACTTGCTTTACTTCTATGTGAATTTATTTCACGTTCTCTCTACTACAAATATACAACTAAGCAACTATATACGACTGGAGTTCTACACTGAATCTTGTTTTATTTTTAGCACCCATTCATTCCATCTTATTTAATTGAGTTAGCTGAGCACGGAGTATAGCTGAGTCAATCGTATTTAAAGGCACGGAATTATATAATAACAGACAGAGAGAGCACCATCAATTCTTTTCTTGTGCACAACAATAACTATTTTCTATGACATCTAATAACGCTATTCTAACTATAACTAAATCTACGAAAGGTACAGGAGGGCCGGACAACATCAAACACAAACACAGCAGATGACATGTTCATTGTTTCTACCGAGTAAAGAGTAACCTGGAACGTTCGTTTTTGATTTGCTGTCTTCTTCCTCTTCCCTTCTAAACGAAAAGTTAACGAGCAAGATGAAACCAAGGACTTGTGAAGTGTTCAACAGAATCTGCCTCGCCAATTAAATTTATTGACACACTCTATACAAATAGAATGAGCACAACACAACAAAATTCAATTTACAAAGTCTTCAGTATTGCAAAATATCCGATTTCACCATGTAAATGTAGTTGAGACTTTGAGACTATGATGGGGAGACCCTTAGGGGCTTTCATGTAAATTTAAGTCCTTCGTAATTCAATTCCCCGAACAAACTGAATTATTCATTTAGTCAAACACAAATTAACTATTATTAGAATTCAACCAATATTTACGGTGTAAATTATATGCACAACGGTTGTTAGTACACAAACAACCCACAGAGCAAATTTACAAAGGTTTTCAAACAGTAAAACGGGCTATACACAGCAGTATTCAATAGCCGACGATTCAATGCACATTTTACAGTGTAAAGGGTAGTAAAACAATTTCTAAAGCACGCTGCTAACGTCTGCCTGAATCATAAAAATAGTTACAATGAAATCAAACCTTTCAACGTTTGCAATTCAGCTGTGAATCCTTTTATTTTAAGAATGGTTTATCAGCACTATCATTTTATGCTTAATCATTAGTTTCTTGAATTGCCGAGTCCCAAATTTCCAATTGACTATAGAACACAGAGAGAAGGTAAAGATGTACTATGTGTCTATAAGTATTTAAGGTTGGATGGCTTCCTCGAACACACTGCTGTAAATTCTTCCGACAACAAAACTCAAATAGAGAAGAGTTGGAACCGAACTGACTGATCTTGAATGCTTTTAGCAGAGCACAGTTGTTAACTGCGTTTGCGACTTGGCGTCTGCAGGGGTATTATACGAAACGAAGCGTACACCTCATTAATAGGCCAATTTATTAACAGTTTAAGATACTATGCTGCATTAGTGTCTATAGTTCTTAGCTCCCCCTAATCTTATCTTGTTATTGTTATTAACTAGAACAACCACCTTCCTTCCTCCACTCTACCGGCCGCAGAAAAATAAACCAATTTCCTTGGAGTACCCTCCTTGCAATAATGAGAAAAAGAAGGAGACCAATTGACGAACGGAACTCCTGGAATGAATAAGTGGAATGAAATTGGTTGTTTCAATTTTGACAAGAAGAGAGCTATAGTATAGTAGCTCACTCACTTAGCCAACACAACAGTATTACAGTACAGTATATTATATGCGAACAAACGTGAGTGTGCACAAAAACGAAACTTAAGTCATACATAAAAGGAAAGAAGGCAGGAAAAATAGAGAGAAACGTCTTCACTTTGCTTTGTTTGATTAGTTGCTCCTAGTTTGAAGGAGTCAACGAGTCAAGTAACAAACTTCTGTCTGTGTATAAGCACTGCTACACGTATCGTATCAGTAGTACAAAGAATACCACATACTACTTAACATCATAGAGTAAAAGAAGTATAAGTTAAGTAAGTACTTCACGTTTCATGTAGCAAACCAACTGAGCCAAAGGAAGGCAGATATCTTTCAAAAGTTAAAATAGCTAAAACCAGAACACACTAGACAAAGTACGTACGTACACGAGTACACGAGTCTCTGCATATGTCGAATTATAGTAAGTGAGTGAGAGAGAGAGAGTATAATAATATCTAGCACAAAATACCAGACCACACTCCTGTCTTCCACAGTCGACTCGTGTAAAAATAAAGTTTCGTACTACTGTGCATTGGTATCGTAGTATTTGCAGATGTGTGTCTCCCAGAGCAAGATCAGTGCAACGAGGGAGCCCAAGAGAAAATAATACACGAGAGCAAGAGAGAGAGAGAGAGAGAGTGTGAGTGAGTGAGAAGATAGAAAGTAGCCGCCGCACTTTTCAACGGCAGGTACAACTGAGAAAGTGGGAAAAGAGTACTGACTGAAGAATCCCTTGGTTTGTTCCGTCCGTCGGCTGCTGGAACTTTTCTGGACACAGCTGTGCTCTCACTGCGCCGTTTCCTTTTTGCTTCCTTCGGTTCGCTTCGTCTCTTTTTCCTTGCTCCTGCCTGCTCTGCCTTCACTTCACCGAAATGACTCAGGCCGGGCCTTGTCTGCTGCCAGACTTGGAAGAAGTGGAAGAACACTACAATTTCCTACTCCTAGACTATACTCACAAAACAGAACAGCATATCTTGCTTTTACCTACTTCTAGTCTAGCTAGTAGTCCTAGTATAATAACACTCCTTCTTATTAGACACTCCTACCTACTACTATCTACCTACTTACGTATGTATGTAGGTAGACCGAGAGAGAGAGACAGAGAGATCCAAGACAAGAGCAAACCTACGGCACAATCCAAAACTGAACTACTATGTGACTATAATAGAGAGAGACAGAAGAGAGAGAAGAAAGGCTAAACATTAGCCATTCACCCATATATTTACTATACTCCCAAAAACACTCACACATATAAAACAAACATAACGTTTGCAGGTTAGACACTAACAATAGCGAATCACTACTCTTTGTTACGTGTACTTTACTAGTTAAACACGCTAGATAGGACGTAGGACAAATACCAACTGTGTTGTACCAACTTACAAACTAAAACTACATAATATAGCACATTCATACAAATGCAAAATCTAGAGTCAAGCTATAGCTTCAGTTTGCGAAACTTGGAATTCAATGTCGTCTAACTGTACACATGTACCTATTACTATTACCTATGTATGTGCGTTCACCTATTCACTCACTATAATACCAGCCAGGACTACAGAATGGAGCTATGGAGGAGCATTATTATCATTTCTATGCTTCTATGAATGTAAAGAATGTAGATATATAGAACATTGAACATGCTTTGTCTGCATATACAGCACATAGAGGCATATTTTGATATTTCTAACTAGTAGGTTACATGTTTTAGCTTTCTAGGTCTTTATAACAAAAATTACACAGAGTTACACAACAGTAGTCTACTCTACTCTTGTCTAGTGCCAGGGAACAGAGAACAGGGAGTATATCGATTTGTTAACCCGCTCTGCTTTCCCCGATTCAACTTCTACATTATGCGCTCCACTATTTACACTACTATGAAGTACTACTGAGTAGTAGCAAAACGGGAAATCGTCAAACACGCTCTCATCTAACTATAGCTAACTATATTATCTACTATACCTATATAAATATTATAAACACTGGTAGTAGATATTACAGTACTTTTATATCATTAGACGTTTAGACGATAGCTATCTGCTGCTCTCTACCAATTTTTGCGATATATATTCTTCTTTGCTAAAGTTCGCTATGATACGTATACGGAGTAGGTAACTAAAAGGAAGTAGTAAGTAAGTATTAGGAGTAGGTACGGACATAACGATGTTAAAGTAAGTATATTTACAATTACGACATTATTATTAGCAAAACTGAGTGAGCTGAACTAAAACCTACTAATAACTAGAAGACGAATCGAGGGAATAAGTTTGCAGAAACTAGAAACTAGAGAGAGAGAGACAAGACAGAAGAGAGAGAGAGACAAGACAGAAGAGAGAGAGAAGATAGCGACCGACCCATATCCCAGATTTTATCCAAGTGGTCCACAAAACTACGATCCAATGCAATCCGAAGAAGAACGTAGAATAAGCGGAGAGACGGAAAAGCAAGAAGAGAAAAACTGATATTTGACACACAGAGGAGATAGGATGGCCTAGTCTTGCCTAACTTATTCTATTCCGCTCTTCTTCCCAACTGCAAATACAAACACACTTTGCTCCGTCCGTTTCTTTAACCACTCCACTCTTCGTTACGTCAAGTCAAGAGACACGTACATACGGCATCCATACTACCACAGTCCCATATTCCCATCCCTTTTATTCTTATGTCTACAAACTCCCGATTATTTTCTGTGACTCGACTTTGAAGAGGACGAAACTTTTGTCAGTTCTAGTTCTATGGCACGGGCAAGGCTTTCCATTCTCCACACTACTATAAAAAAAATTGTCAAGAGAGATATGTATTGCCCACTGCACACTTTACTAACAATCGCCACTTTCTACGATTATTTCCTAACAATTTCTTTCCCTTAACTTTTCTATTATTAAATCTATATCCCAGTCGAGTCATTCTAATTATTAACTCACCTCACCCAGTCACCCAATTCTACTTCCTTTCCTTCATTATTTTTCACTATATAGACCTTTCCCAGCCTGTACATTTTCCACGGCTGGCACATGAGCATGAGCAAACATAAAAAACGAAAGACTAAGACTCTTTCCTTCCTTCTTCCTTACCAACTGCAGCAACTTAAGCGATACATTATTTATCTATCCTCTCCTTTAACCAAACTCATATATCTCCATCAATTTACTCTTTGACAAGAGAAGAGAAGCCACAACCTCACTACTAAGCGCAATGGCTGGGATTGCATCTCACTATCAGACACACAAAACGCCTATATACACAATAAAACCCAAACCACCCAGTTGTACTCCAATTTTCATTACTGTACAAGGCAGACCAGAATTTCTATTACATCCAATCCGCAAAACACATCACAGATCCTACACATATTCATTCATTTCATTCCATATCATACCGAATAAACCATGATATACAATTTTATTCAACCTTAGCTACTATACACCAAATTCAAAACGTTATAAAGAACTGCTATAGGCATGGACACATAAATATCCACAAGTAATATACTAAATTACTCCATCACTCTTGAATATGTATTTATAAGCCAAGCCAACCTTAGAAGAAGAATTTATGTATCCGACGGTTACTCTTCTATAGCATGGATCTATATATTTTAGAAGAGTAAAGTAAGGAGTGGATGTGTATAGTATACATAGTCTATGTATATAATGGCCACTCAATTTGACACTTTAAGTACATTGCTTTGTCAGAATAGTTTGTGTCTGCTGAGTTTTGGTCAGGTCTTGTACGGTTCTGATACAAGTTCGTGTTTTGTGTGTTCGACTAGGGCAGAAGTTGAAGTAGGGATTTCTTTTTAGCCAAGATAAGTCCCTGGGTACTCAGCAATTCATTTTCACTAAAAGCTCACGTGGGAACAATCACAGCAAAAGCAGAACTGAATTCTCAATTCATTGCATTTTATATATACAATGAACTCCAGTGTTTCACAATAATATATACAGTACATTAGATGAGTGCATTAAAGGAAACCAACAGAAAAGTCAAGTCAATTCTAAACATGAACTTATTGCTCAGCTTTTATCTTTATCTCTATCTCTACCAAGTCTCTATAATATTATAATCTGTATATGTACATTTGAGCCTAGATTGGTTTCTATTCTACAGATTATATAGTGATAACTTTATTTGCATGTGATCTATATGGCCACAATTTAATAAATACATCTTAGTAACTATATCCTACTTCGTATTCAGATAGAAGAGAGTTTATATGAAAGCTCCAACTCCAATTGATACTTTTGATAGTGATAGAGTGATAGTACACGTATTCTCTATGCAAATGCAAATCCATCGGATCCTGTCGTCTGTTGAGCTTGTTCTGCAACTAAGTGTAGGATATATATTTGTAGATCGTGTGCTGATGCTGTTGATTCCTCACGTTTCCCTTTGCTTCCCTAAAATGCGCTTTAAATAGAGAGAGAAGAGAGGACAACCAACAAAATTAAGCTCTTCTTCTCCCAGTCAAGCACATAGTATTGTAGAAACACTTGTTGTCCTTGTGAGCATGTAGCTGTAAATCACATTTCAGCCATCCAGACAGCCATCAAAATCACACACACGTATATACAAGTTACACACAATCTAACAATTTCCTCTCCTTCCTTTACTCTCCCTTCATACACGAAGTACCTCTTCTGCTTTTTTAATGTTCCTTTAATGTAGCATGAATGCCTGCCTTGCTTTTCTTTTACTTTGTTTGACTCTGCCGTCTCACTAGTAGCAATAGCAAAGCTTCCGGTGTTAAATCCAGCTCAATTCAACAGAGACACTACTAAAGTACTACTCACATTTCGAGGTCAACTCAGTACACAACTCAAGTGTCATTTCTGTCATATACTAGAGTCAGAATTCAATTTCAACGGCATATACAGGGTGGGTAATATAATAATACGCGAGTGTTTGATGACCTCTAATAACTTTTTGAATCGATTTTAATTTGACTTACAAATAACGTAACGATGGGAAATCTGTGTTTAGAGTTAGAAACGGTAATAATGGTTAAGTATCAAAATCAAATACCGGCCACCAAGGCCAGCGCAAAATAAAAATGAGAATATCTTAGTTTTTTCTGAAACTGTTTGTCTTCGTCTCACTTTCAAGTCAAATTAAAGTCGGAGTATCTGCTCAAAAGTTATTAGAGGTCAATAAAGCACTCGTCTATTATATTATATTGGCCACCCCATACATGCATGTAATCAATTTTTAGATCCTTCACTCTAAATCGCAATAATGGCAAACCTGGGAAAATGTGAAACTGTATCTTGTATTTTAACAACTATGTACACAATACACACAAACAAACAACAACGTTTGGACAAAAATGATAAGAGCCGTGCCATGCAGTATCAAACGAGTATTACTGCACAGAGAAAGGACTGAAGGAACTATACAGGATTTCTTTATGACAAAATAATATTCAATACTTGCGGTCTTGTGGTTTGTATACCAAACACTAATATGTAATACTTCAGATATTAGCTTCGAGCAGAATGAAATAGAGATGTGTGTACATCTACTACTTATCTACTTAATTATCTTCCTATTACATACATACATACTCAAAGAATAACTAAGTATATCCAAATATAATTTAAAGTAGGAACTATATAGAACCTTGTGCAATACCTAACATATAAGTACTATTAAGCGATAGCTTTATGCATTGTAAACACGCAGACTAACAAATACTAAATACTATACATAGAAAGTGCATTATTAAATTTTTATCTACCTAAGTTTATGGACTATGAACTACGGTTTAAGATATTAAGACAACTCTATTCTAAACTAATTCTAAATTCCACAAAAATGAACAAAAAAATCTGATTTAAGAAATAGCAACACGTGTATTATATACTTATTGCAAAAGAGCACTAACTATAACCGACTAATTGCTATCACTAAATTCTAATAAGTGTATGTAACTACAGAAAGCTCAATAAATCAATTCAATTCCCTTGAATAAGATATAAAGTAGCAATCACTGTTCCGTATATAGTAACAAATCACTCACTTTTAAATATACAAAGCTGTTATTCAGGATTCATTTAGTTGATATCCATATTTACAGCTTGCTGGCTGAAATGAGAAAATAAAATGAAAATTCACCTTAGTTTTATTGACCAAACTGGCCAATTTATGCATTATCCCCTGCAGTATTAGAGAGTAAGATTACCCTCTTACAATGCTGTAGAGTGAGAGAGAGGGGGAGAAAAAATATAATTGTTTGCACTAAGTTGCACGTAGCACCGAATAACACTTTACGTCACTTCACTTCCGACCAGACATCACTAGTTATTTTATGTAGTAAGTACTGCTGTGTGTACCATCAGTTGTGAATTCCGGATCGAGACAAAACACAAACCATGCCAATAATACCACGAAACGAAGCAACAACGCCAACACCAACCAAATCAAGGTTCCTTCAATTGAATCACGCAGTTTAGTAGCTGCATCAACTGCACCGCACTACATACGAACTAAACCTCTTATGTTTAGTAGTAGTTCATGTACATACTCTTAAATACACGTTACTACATAGTACAAACAACTAAAAAACAACCTTTGGATATAATAGCAGATTCAGCACTGACTCTGACTACTGTATAATGTTACATTAGAGAAAAAGAGAAGAGTTAGATACATAATCTATAAGTATTAGTTCTTTCGTATATGTGTAAATGTGTATGTATATGTACAGAGATATACACAACTTGTTTTGTTTCTCACTTGTCGATTTGCAGCACTAGCTTTACGATTATGTACTAGTGCTAAAAGAGTAGAACTGAGTCTGAGAGAGAGAGAGAGAGAGAAGACGTACATACGTAGGTAGGTAGATATGTAGATGTAATTCATGTAATGTAATGTAAGCAGTAAGTATAGACACAACTTTCCGTCCTCTTCTGTACTATTATAAGTAACATTCATGAGAATGCATATTATGTTATGTAGTTTTTATTTTAGTACTTTTGTTTCGTAATACTAAAAGTATGTAATGGACGAGAGATAGAAATAGAAGACATCTATCTACATACATACATACATAGATATACCTACTCTGTCTACTGTTTATTTAGTTTATTACCTTCTTTTAATACCTTGAGAAGAACTAAACTATTGCTTCGTTCTTATTCCGTCTCTCTCTGTCTGCATTCTGCATAATGTGCTAGCAGATAGATACGAAGAAGAAAACGTAATAATATTATATCTGAGTAATACAATATTATGGCACAGAAGAGCACAGAGAGAAATCCTCCTTTAGTTCACGTTACGTACGATTACATATAGAGAGTCCCGTCTATCTGAGTGAGAGAGAGAGAGAGAATAGCAGACAGACGAGCCACAGGTTGTAAATAGACAAGGAAAAACAGAAAAGAGCTGGTTGGAGTTACTAAAAGTGTTCTCAACAGCTTCACTGCTCCTCCCTAGTGTTAACTTTACGTTAATCTCACCAAGTCACATTCATTGTGTATGTATGTAGGATTATGTATCTATTCCTTCTCAATTCAATTCAGCTACTACTTCAACAGCTTCTTCTTCGCCTGCTTTTGATCACTTCACTCACTCACAACTCAATGCAATCCCTTGTATTCACTATACTAAAATAACCAACAACTTCCCTTACTTACACTTCTACAATCTGTTCTGTTATTCTTACATGTTCCGTATTGCTGCAGCTGTACTTCTACTGTGCCAGTTCACTCCTACTATACACTCATTGTTTGAATAACTGATTATCTCAATGAGAAACAGTCAGTGAGTGAGAGAATGGAAATTCACCAGGTTGGCTAACTTTGTAGGCTGGGTTTCATTCTAACATAATATTCTATTTACACGTAGCTTTAGCTAGCTAAAACTCTGTCCATTTTACTTCAATCAGCTCCAATTTGATAATCATTTCTAGATATGAGCCATATACTACAGACAGTTATGTTATAATATGTGTAGCTACCTACCTACCTCTAATATTACATCCATGCATGATATGATTAAATATAATATGGAAATGTGAGTGAAGTACTTAGTCTATGTCTATTATTTACATTTGCCATATAAATAAAATGAAATATGCCTACAAATAGTAATGTAGTTTACTAGACTATTATCTATCTTTGATATTAGTAGTTACGTTGTGTTTTGTTTCAATAATGCAATCTCTCAACTTAACTCTCTCGTCTCTCACTAACACTGTTTTATTGACTGCATACCTACATACTACAACAACCTACCTACTACAATCTACAATACTCTGCAAAAGAGAAAAAAATTCCAACCTGAGCTAATCTCACATACCTTCCTTTACTCTTCTCATTCTCCTGCATTTCATTCTGTAACACAAAACAGTTGTTTGCTTGTTACGTGTAGCTGTTCAATTCAGATTCTTTACATATGCATACAACAAAAATTTCACGATAATACTAATGTTCTCACTCACCATCAATCAGTCATATTTAACTTTCAGCTCGTGAATCCTAACATTTCAATACATAACACAAACACCAATACATCCCTCTAACTAACAAACAAACAGTTTTATAATAAATGCGATTTAGCTCTATCTCCTTCAGGATAGGGAAGTTTCATCTCTCTATAAACCCAATATCTCTATGTATACAAAATACAATTCTACCTGTATTATATAGGTATGTATTTTATATATATATCTAAGCAAAGTACAATTAAATTACATAACAGCAGTAATCTAGTTTAGTAGTAGACGTTTACATGTCTGTCTATCTATAAAAATGCCTTCAATCAGCTCATTACGATTATTTTGTATTATTGTTCTTTAATCAAATGCAATGTAAATAGTGTAAGTGTAGGTACATTGCAATAAATACATCTCAGTTTGCTTTATTTTATTATGGATGTGAATGTGCATTTTTCCTACGAATTTTATTACGATCTTTGCTTGTGCTAACGTAAATGTTCTACATTAATTAAATGCAGGAAGGATACTAAAATACATGTGTGTACCTAAAAGCTGTATTTAAACGCATTACTTACGGTTAAGTTTATGTAAAGCTTCATTGTAAGTTGAGCTCGTTAAGCTCAAACATTAATATTATGCTTTACCATTACATCACAATCACATATAAATCTACACTCTACACCTAGGTATATTTGTAGATACTATTGCAGAACAATCTTAGCAGCTAAGGTAAAACATTTACTTAAGTGTGAGCCAGTTTAATTTTTAATCTGACTGAACTCACAAACACTAAATTCAAGTATTTCTACTATCCCATAGCTGCTCCTCAGTAAAAAACGTAAAAACTCTATCTCAAACTGAATCGGAATGCTCTATCACTATCACTATCACTCCACAAGTAAATTATCCGATTTGAAGTATCAAGTAGTGATGTGCTAGCACAACTTTTAAGGTTGTCTAAGACTAACAAGCCACATCCCAAAATGTAACACTTTAATACAGAGAGGGTGCGAACAGTGGGGAACAATGTTTAAAGTGGCTGAGGAGGAAATTACTAACGCTTCTCGAAAATACATATGGCAATGATACATCACACCAGCCATCAACCAACCCATTCAACCCATACAAAATCAAACTTTGAAATACGCCTGCCTATTCCTTAATTCCTATGCATAACAGTAAAAATGTATGAAATTGTGTGGTTGATACTAATCCCGTAGTTGTGTCATGTAAAAATATTAAATACGAAAAATTCATATGAATAATACCACTACCGCTAATAGAAAACAGCAAGTCGGAGTCGGACAAACATCTGCGAATACATCATAATCATATCAATTACCTAGATATAAGTAACTGATGGATTTCAGTGAATACATATTATGACTATTAAGTCTGCTTTATACAGCAAACTATACTAGCAACTAAAACAACCAAACTAGCAACATAATATCTTTCCGTATCGTATCAATTTATAAAGGAAAACATGGTAAAACCAATTCCTACTAGACATACAGACATATATTCCAATACATGCAAGGAGTCCCTGTAGGATAGGAATTATGAATGCTCACAATAAACTCCTATTGTGCATATTATAATTTATAATATCCGAGCATTATGTAAACCCAAACTCAAAAGTAAAACAAATACAAACAAGCAACATTGAACGAAGTCACGAAGTAATATTATAATATGTACTGAAGTAATGAGTAATTTGTGAAGTTGACAGCGATGCATGTTACTTGTCTTGTTATTGGCATAAGCTTAATTTTAACACACATATCGTAATAATCGTAAACATGTTCTGTCTGCATTCTGTAGTACTGTACAAAACATGAACAGTTTCACAACATAATGAAGAGATATGAGATATACATTAACGATATGTATTATGCGGGGAACATTATTAAACTCTCCAAACAGAACCAGCTAGCAACAGTACATGTCACAAAAGTTATATTCATTAACGTAATCGCAGTCATAGCTCATAAAATAATGTCATCGCTGTGGCTGTGTTGCTGTTTTCCATCTATATCAACTATCAACAATATTGAACACTGTCTTTAATAGCCCCTGTAGGTTAGGTTAGGTGGCTACAGACTTGCTACTTTTGCTAATCGGACCGGACCGGACCAGCAGTGCAAAAAAAGTCGACCGGACCGGACCGGACCAGAAGTAAAAAAGAAAACATTGACCGGACCAGACCGGACCAGAGAG
>JABASI010001288.1:0-26385 GCA_019776505.1 Tomocerus nigrus
AAATTTTTTGCAACTCCGTACGTTTTCTCAAAATGCCGGAATCATAATTTTGCGATTTTCTATTTGAGTTACATGACCCAGCCACGGCGCGAAGCTGCTTCATGCTATTCTTATGGGAAAAATTTAATTTTTTTGTCGCACAATATATCCTCCTATCTCAACCCGACTACATTTCCTTAAGGTGCAGCTTTACCACCCTCTCCGACAACACTGTTATAAGCTGAACGATCCGATTATATCAGCAACTTTATGGACATTTTGTGTACTTCAAACTTTCGATGCGATAACTAATTCAATGTCCTTGTTCTTATCGATTTGCAAAGGATCTCTTTTGATGTAAATGTCATTAATTCTATTGTGGACTTTCTTTCGTGACTTCTTTAACATTAAATGCAAAATAAAAAGAAAACAATTAGAGCGTTTTTGCTGAAACTGATAGAGATACGTTCCTGAAATAGTATTACCGACGGCAATTTCAGCCATTCCGCTATGTTATTGTATAAATAAATAACTTTTGTATAATAACAAAAAATTGTATGATTCCGCAAAAGGGGCTTCACGATGCCCCATACAATGTTTTACTTTTCTTAAGCCTGAAGTTTATTCTGAAAACACGACATGACATACTATTACAAATATCCGAATTGGGGAATTTTAATAATAAACAACTTCCATTAAGGTAAGTTAGTATTACCTGCAGATAGCGAAAGTTTCTATCAATGAATTGGTAAACCGAAAAAGTTTCTTTGCTAATTTTTGGTTCCAAAGTGTTTCGGTCGTCCATCCTTACATACAATTATTTAAAATGCCGTACGAGTTTTCAGTAGTTAATCTCTTTTAACTCAACGCTTCGCTTCTTCGCTTTTGTTGTTAGTTCTTCCCTTCCGATTTTTTTGCTACACGATTAGGAACCAGAATACCAATGACATTTTTCTAACAATACTATTTCTATTCTGTATCTCTATCTGTCTACTGCAATTTTGCTTCCCGCGTCTAACATCAGCAAATCAACTAGCTCCGGTCGAAGTCTCAGGTTGAGTTCATGTGAGTATCTGCACACGTGTTGAAATGAAAACAAAGCAACTTTTTGCGCATTATTTTTATTACTGACAATAGTAGCGTGTGAGAGAATGTCAATACCAGCCAGATATAGAATGGATTGCAACACATCCACCAATAAATGTTAAAGTATGTAATAACTAAAAGCAAACCTAAGGAAGTAAATAACAGTCGCCTAAAAATCTAAATAAAATAATCATGCATATTTCTTTCCAGCATAGCAAAAGCCCTGTGATTGTACGTGATCTGGTATTGCCCGCAAGGAATTTATTGTCTTGTTTTAAAGTGACACATTTAATATAAAATTGATTGCTATAATGCTTACTGTGTCTAATTTCAATTTATTGATTGTCGTCTAATTTAACAGCTATTTAATTTTAGCATTAATTTTAGTGCTGATACGTGGTAAAACTAAAAACGACGAAAGGGTTTTTGATATTAGTTCGCCGTATATTCTCTTGTGCATAAATCATAACTAGTTTTGAATGGTTAAAAATTACTGTGCTTAACCTGTCCTTAATTTTAAAATTATTAAATGAAATTGTTAATAACAATTTTTCTTTTATATGAATGCAATGAGGGAGGTCTATCGATGATTGTTATAATGATGGGTAATTCCAACAATTTTAGTTGCGGATTCTCTGAAAACATGTCGCTCGTAATCAAATGAGACGTTATTACTAGTTATTAAGGAAATTTATGGCCTATTCGAAAGGATTTAAACTTTTATGTGGTTTTTCCGGATACCGAGCTATGATGCAATGTTTTAATGCTTTGCGACTTTCCGCATACGTACATGCATTAGCCGTAATGATGGTTAGTTAAATAAAATAAAAGACAAAAGACGTTTAAAGATGTAAATATGTATTACTCAATTTATATACTTTACGATCAGTCTATAACAAATGTGCGTATATATATTTAAATTCAACAATAATAGAAATGTTTTTGTGTTAGTACATATATAGTAACACTGTCGTAAAACATTCTCGTTAACATTACATGTACAAGTTATTTTTAAATGTTTTTCTATTACGTTACATTAAAAACTAATGTAGGTTGTAGTACAGTTCATGATAGCACACTCCATTTGTCTTAATTAATTGTGAATCGTGATATTATGACACATATTATGAATATATAGTCTGTTTGATTAGGATTAAATAGATTAAGATTAAGATAATCTGTTGTATTGGCTATTCTACTATAATTTGATTTTTGGTAATAGCATTTTACCGTTGGATGCGCGTAAGTATAAGGGAGAGGGTTTAAGCCACCGCACCGCATTAACTTAAAAACGGTTTAAGTAAATAGTTTCAAATCTTTTTCATATCAATAACAACCAACAACGTTGTAGCACACTCCTTCCCCAAACTGGCGTACAGTATAACAATAACTAGTGATGAATATTGAATAATATTTATGAAGAGACCCGTAATTTATTTTGAAAAATTGTCTACGACGATTAAAGCTGAATTAGTAAAAATCATAGTGTATCAGACTCTTAAGTTCGACCAAGTAGTCAAGTAGTAGACACACAAATCGAATAAAATCAACTACCATTTCTAGCATTAGGACAACAAGGGTCATTCATATAAATCTTTTCCAATCCTGCTAAAACCATCGCATATTATTCAATTTCTATTTGGGATTACTAGCATTTTACCAGCAACTTTGGTACAATTTCTAATAGCGTAAATTCATCGTGTTTGTAAAATAAAATTCAATTTTCCCTACAATAGTAATAATATGTATGATTTTTGAGTGTGATCTGATTCCTATGATAGTGTAGTACAATATGTAATATGTAATTATGTTTGTGCGAATAATAGTCACTATTGTATTATAGTATTGGAAAGGAAATCGCTCAGTAGAAATTCGGTTTCGGAATTTTTGTGAAACCGTTTTCTTTCCTACGACGTATTGGCAAAGATTTAGCATTAAATAACGGGGATTCGCTGCAATTGTATGGAAGACTGGCACTTTGCAGCTCAGGGCTACTATCTTGAAGTTGCTGTTCGAACTGTTTGATGGCTTGTTCGATATGAGAGATCTTATCGGCGTCAGAGTCAAGTTCCAAAGCTTTTTTAATCCATTCAGCCAAATCTGGGTAGCCGTTCGCCTCACCGTCGATGGTATCCTGACTCTGCGGCTCATTCCCTCTCACGCCTTGCTGTTGTGACTTAAAAAACTCAGCTTGAAACAGATTAGGTCGAACTCGCACTGGAGTTGCATTAGATCCATTCCACGTATTTTTTCCAGGAGTGCGAACCCCATTACGACGGCTCTGAAAAGTTCCTGTTAAGTTTTTGCCTAATTTATGATTAGGAGAGCCACGTGAAGTGTTGGCAAAGAATTCTTGAGTTCCGCCAGCAGACAGGCTTCGTGTCGGCACTGCTTGCTTCGCAGACAGGAACTTAGGCTTTCCTCCACCGTTTACTGCCGATGGCTTGGCACTGCCGAAGGGGCGTTTTACAATATGGTCTGACGAGCCTGTCAACTCCTCGCCTGATTCATTCCGATGACGGATGCTGACACTGGAGCCTTTTGCTGGTCGATCGCAAGAAATACTTCTTGAATACGCATACGTCCGCGGCATTTTGCTTGTGCTACTGCTTTTGATCACTGGGCGCTCTGATACTGATGGATTTACAATGTTCTCTTCGTCCGTGGATCTTGAATCTGGTCGCTCTGTCAATCCATTAAATAAAACAAATTACAATTTGCGCATTACAAATCTCCTGTCCACTTTTTATCCCAGCGGCCACATTACCCCAAGATTAATGCTGCAGTCACTAGTACTAGTAGGTAATTTGTTTCTTACAATTTCCCTTTCAATATCACAGGCTCATCTGCGATTGTAGTTGATTGTACTACTGCTAAGACTAAAGTTACCTACTCATGCCTTTTAAGCCTCCTTCTATAACACTGTATACTTTCAAAGATTTGTCCAGAAGAATAGTTCTAGTATCTACATAAAGCAGCAATGAAATTAATCTAGCCAATTTACATGTAATATATGGAAACGATAGCCTTATTTGTCGTTCCCAATTAATCGATTAAATGATTTCATTTTTAAGAATCAGTTAAAAAAAAATTACCCATTGTTATTTCGTACGTTCATGGATGGATTCGATTGCATGTTTGCATGCATACTATGTGATCTATTTCTCAACCGGGCACGACTACTTAAGCATTCCTAATCTCCATAAATTCTTTCATTAATGGCCAATGCATGCTTTAAAAAGACTTCACTGCACTTGTACACATTCATTATTGGCTTTTAACACATGAATGCAATATTAAGACTAGGTACGTACCTAAATTCGCCTTTCGCTAAACAGAGTGACGTGGCCATTTACATATCTTTCAACACTATGGCTAAAATAAAAGCTATCTATTACATATTATCTAAATCGACAATCTAGGTATGTATGGGTGCATATCTAATTGTAAGTATATGCTAGAAGATATATTCCAATAACGGCGAACTCAGCAAATAAATTAATGAATGAGCTTGAATGCAAAGTGACTTGACTACACTACATCATAGCTTTATGGCTTACTTTATGCCGATAATGTATTCCTCAACTAGTTCGTTTGTCTTTGTCTTACTCATGCATGGTTAGAGCCAGACAGACGTAAAAGAAATGTGTTGAGTATATAGAGACAGTTGATACTATTCACATCTTGCATCTATAGCTCAA
This sequence comes from Tomocerus nigrus, assembly GCA_019776505.1. Lineage (NCBI taxonomy): Eukaryota > Metazoa > Arthropoda > Collembola > Entomobryomorpha > Tomoceridae > Tomocerus > Tomocerus nigrus. The sequence goes on from JABASI010001288.1 coordinate 4,767, forward strand.
ATAAACGAAATAATTTTAATGCTCCTCTTTTCCCTTGTAGTAATTGGATACTAATGACTGTAATGAAACTTCTACGTGCATGCTAGGAAAGCTAATTAAACAAGTAGAATTTTTGACGAAAAACAGGCTTCCTATTTACTAGGCAATTTCTTAGGTATTTTTTGTCGTCAAAAAAAACGAAGACCTACCTAATACAAATACGTATACATGTATGTAGCAATCATCGTCGTAATATAATGTATGCATTCATAATATTTAGAATGTAGACATGACACACGTACTTGTGCTCAGAGTTTAATAGTTGGTAAACATTATAAGAGTGCTGAAATTTGGGTCAAGGAAAGAATAATAAAATGTGACTTAGAGTTAGTATTAATCAGCAAGCATTTCTTTAATTCAGAATTTCTGTCTAAAAACTGGCAATTATCAAAAATTAGTCAACGTAAAAAAATTGCAAAACTCTGCATTACGATTCGGCTATTTAACGACGTTGTGGTATGAAAAGTGTGAGGAGAGGAAAGGGGACATAATAGGACTGTAGTGGATAGGAACGAAGAAGTTGATTCTGATTGCCTTGTACAACTCAAGTCATATACCAATGGTCTAACTATTTATTTCTCAATACTCCTTGAGCTGATTTAATGGGACGATGGAGAATTGAGAATATTGGATTGAGAGTTTGAGAGGCTACAGCCAGCACAGAATGCGACTACAATAATACAACGTGCTCCTTGTACTATCTGCAACTTCTCATGCGGTAAAGTAAATGACGCCTTCCTCGTCACAAGTGGTATAATATCAAATGATGGCTATATTAGATGAGAGCTATAGCAAATAAGTGATAACCCACTGATTAGCAAATAACTAGTTGTGTACATGTACATCAGTGGCACTGTCTACTCAATTTGATCCACGAAAAGAAAATAAAAAGGATTGCTGCTGACCTTCGTCGGTTGAGAGAGAGCGAAGTCGAACAACCGAAGTCTTTCGACTCTGATGCCCACTAGGTACGTCTTTGTGTAGCCCAGAGGCTTCCGAGCTCTCCAAAAGAAGTTTCAAGTTGTCCGAAGTCTTGTAGCCTTCGTCTGATATCTCGGAACTGGAATCGCTTAAGTCAACCGTCTTCTTTGTAGCTGGATATGTAGGAGTCGAGTGTGCACCCGGATAAAACGGAAGATCTCTTCTGGCAAATAAACAAACAGAACTCGTTCAAGTGCAACCTCCGCACAAATATTTCTTTAAGCACTTGAACTTATATAGGCCAATAACACTATGTGCAGTCAAATATTAGTATTTTTTCATTGACGCCGAAAAAGGACTTAAAAACTTTGTTTCGCGCTGTACAAGCAAACATAAATCCTGTAAATCCATACAATATTATTATTAGAATATTTGTTGATCTTCAACTTGTACAAACCATATGGCTCCTCATTAAGCAAAGTACTACTACTTGAGATATCTCATCTCCTAAAGCTGGCTAACAAGAGGGTGCTAGAAAAGTAGTCAACATATTTATACAGTTCATCTCAAGAATACTCGAGGCACATCAAATAACATCCGTCTTTGTTTTACCATCGTAAACTGTAGACACTAGCAAGACAGAACCAGGACTAACTATTATTGCTCCTCATATGCCATGAGATTAATGTACTGTATTTTTGGTATTTTAATTAGTTTACACAAAAAATACTGTTTATTTTCTTAAATTTTCTGTAGTAACGAATCTGTTTATGCTATAAATATAAAGTAAAGGTATAATGTATGCGAAGAAATTATTCCTTATGTTTAAGTTTCAGCAGATATATCATAACTACTTACAAAGGAATATAAATACTACGAATAGTAAATTACACAGTCTACCAATTGCAAAATAGTTAAATGGCCAATAGAAAATTAGGCTAATTAGACTGTAGCATGTTTGTTACCTTTCATATTCGACCTTCATTCGGGGTGCAGTTCCTTCGTTCTTCATTGTCAACTTGGAAGCTACAGCAGCTCGATGACCTAACAACAACAAAACATAAATGTAATGGGTGTACTGTCCCCGCCCTGCCTTCGTCAATGTTATCTAACAATGAGTAATCGTACACAATGCTTCTTCCCTACATATACGCAGAAAAAGTGGAAAAAATCTCAAACTTATAATCAAGCACTTAAATGGTCAATGTCAAGATTCGTCTTCCCATGACCCCAAACCTCACAGTTCATTCTCGAAACTCTTCAATTAAGGTTTGCCGTGCTCACACCAGCAACGCCAGCTTAATTTCCGGTCATCTTGGAAATAATTGTGCTCTCTCATTACGTAAACTATGCATTGCAATTACTTATTGTTAGCTCTTTCACTTCTTCGTCTCACAATAGCATTTGTATGCTTGCCATAGCGGAACTCCAACTGGTAAAAATAATTATTGTTGGTATTGTTGCGCTACAATCATTTACTCCTTAAGTTACTCCGTATCTATTTACTATGGACAACTATAGAGTGCGTACGCATAGTATTAACCACGCTAAACTCGAGTAGGAAGGTTGTAGCCGAACAAGTACCTGCATTTCCTTACGTGGTGCAATCACGAAAATAATCTCTATCAAAAGACAAGTGAATGAGTCACATACCGGCTGCACAGCGACAAGGATCGTGTTTGTCCAAATAATGTGCCAAAGTGTCCCAACCTCCGCCAACACGGACCATCACATGATTTCTCAGGATCTGTTCATCAAATCAATAAAGTTAATTTACATTTCATTTCCAATCCAATACTTTCATTTTAGCACCATTAGCCAGAGAAACGAAATAATATCCAACAGTAATATCAATATCAAGCAGAAAAATGCAATTATCCTTTCAATCAAATTCCATAGAAAATTCTACACTTTTGCATGCAATACTTACAATTTACTTTAATTTGCTCAAATTACTAAACTACTTAATAATGACTTTCATTAACTACACCTAACTGCAATTTCTATTTGCTTTGCAACAACGTTGAAAAACAACTTGAAGAAATATATGGTTTTTCAATATAATTAGATAAAACGCGGAAATGTAAACCAAACTGGAAAATCTACCTCAACCCTGGTCAATTTCATATCGAAAGTTATCCTTATCAAAATGAAAACAAGGAAAAGCAAACGACAGTGGCCTACGGTATATCACGTAGCCACTATTAAATACAGCTGTAATGCACTGCACGGAAAATTGTGTTTGTCCTTACAATATTTACATGTGCATTGCAATTATATCATGTAAGTGGTCATATTAGAAACAAGGCCAAAAGGTTTCCAAATTGATGACATCGTGTAGGGACAGAGGGACGGAATAAAAAAATCCAAAGGGACCGTCTCAAAAAAAGTATAAAAACATTTAGACATAAAAAAATCTGCTATTTGAAATTCATCTATTGTAACGGCGTGCACCCTGCTGTGGTTTTGTCAGTTCCGGTGATGCCTAATGTAATCCTAATATTTCTAGCCGAGTTGCATAGGGTTCAACTTTGTAGAGAGTTGAGACATTGTGATTTGGAAAATTATGTGCCTATCAATGTTGTGTTAAGCCAGACTGGGCTGTGTTTTTCTTGTTGCTGCTCGTTATGTATTCCTGGCCTGTAATCAGTTATTTATAATTGCCAATAGTTTTGGTAATACTTTTCTATTGGACTCGGCAGTCCCGTGTATATTTAATGGCTTAAATAAGCCAAAGTGTCCATAATTGCATATCTATTTACAGATGCAGGATACGGAGCGATGAGGTTGTTTATAATAGTGTAAACCACAAGGCGAAATTATCTTTCCGATTGAGATACAAAATGTTTGCATTGCAAAGAGGAAAGGGAAATCATTGTAGTAGACATTCTTTCTGCCTCTACGTATAAGTACTGATCCTTTGTGCTTGCTCACAGTCAGAAAACGAGAGAGGCATAGTGAAATGCTTTTGTGTAAGATGTTTTGCTCATAAATAATTATGTTCTGAATGTTAGTATCAATACATATCGTAGCAGTACTTATACTTTAGTACTGTAGTTTTTATGCTGATTCTTGAAACCAGATTTTTTTTATTGTGAATGTTGCATGCCCAAGGCTATTTACATAATGTTCCGGCTTTTATTTACCAACAGAAAGGAGTGACGTGTCGAGCAGCGATAAGTGCTTAAGATTACAATGTTAAAAATAATATAAATGAAACGGCACTTAACCGTTCTCTCGATGTGAATATTCGCAGAAAAGAAAACAATAACCGACACTGCACTCCTTACAATTAGTGGCATTGAAACAAAAAATTCTGAACTGTTTAACATACCCTCACGTAGATCATAACTTTGGTGTTTCCGATTCGGTATTTCCCTTCAGCCACTCGTATCATGGGGAATTGCGTTGGACAGCTGCACCGTTCCACCAATTCTCGGACCTGCACCCCCACAAATATAATCATCATTACTTCCAATTCCCAACCTATCATTACTTCCACTTTATTTCTCGGCTAACAATGAGCATAGTTAGCAATTAATTTGTGCAAGGAGGGAAGAGCATAGAGCATGCGGAATATTATTCAATCCATTACATCGTAAAATCCTAATTAGCAATATATACTTCCCACTTAAGAACTACAAGGGACTATTTAATATGTAATATATACAGTTTAACTTCATAATTACACCGTTTTAATGGAAAGTTTAATGGGCGGTGCTAGTCTGTAAATCCCCTGACAGTTAATCCTACAAAATGTAGAAAGAGATGTTAGAATGAGGAGGAACGAGGATGACCGATAAAATTTAAACCTCTTGCTACACTCATAAAAAAGTTACGTATTTTCCATGCATTCGTTTTTACTAATATAAAGGTCTGGAGTTCGTATATTTCTTTAATGCATTTAGTATTATATGCCCGAACCCTCTTAAAATATTTGTTAAAACACAACAAAGGGATGGGAATGTCAAGTAATTCATCTACATCATTTGTGTATGCGTTGCATCAAGTGTCAGATCGTACAATGGACGCAACACACAGAATAAAAACAAGAGACGCAGCAAACACAACCTGTATTTGGTCTTATATCTTCTCTTGTCTACTCAAAGAACATGCATTAGATCGTTACAAAGGAATTTGGGAAACGAGACATGAAACATCACAGTACAAGTAGGTAGGTACAGGTGAGTCGTATAAACACAGAGAGAACAATGTGTACTTGTAATAGATGACTACATAGACTGCAATAAAAAACTAAGATACAAGTGTAATCTTTTTCCATTACCATTTCATCTAACGACCTTAAGTCGTTTGTAATGATTTGAGGAGTAGGGCCATATTGCTGGAACGATTCTTCTTCCTCGCCAGAACTGCTCAAATCTTGCCCAGTGTCTTTAGCTATATCTCGGTCAATTTCCTTCTCGAATTGAACCAGAAGAGGTGTAGCCATTCCAAAGTGTGATCCGCGCCGGGCAACCTTATACAATAGCACGTCAAGAATTAAAATCAATACTACTGCATGACATTATCGTAGAAAGCAGAGATCGAACACCGAATGTTATTATTAGCAAGATGTAATTTCAAAGTTGTAGAATTAAGGATGCGAAGGAATGAATATTATAGTGTCAGGCAAGATCTTGATAAAAGGGATTCATAATTGTGATATAAAGGCACATACCTCCAGCAGACATAGAATAACATTCTTTTCGTGTTTTCGTAAGATTAAGTCATCTGACTCGAAGAGGAGACATTCGAAGATACCTAGTTTACGGCACCAGGTAATAAAGTTGTGAACATTATCTCGAGCAAAAAACGTCTCCGGTCGAGCATTTGTATTAAATATAACTTCTCCAGTAGGTAACTTCCACTCTCGGCCCCAGCATTTAGGTAGCTTTCCTCCAGATTCAATCCACTCTATGGAAGCTCGTCGAACGTTGTTCGCATGCTAGACAACCAACAAAATCCATACTGCATTACTTAACCAAGTCAAAATAAATAACGATAAGACATCTCCTGCCGTAGTCTACCTCACTTTCCATTACTCATCACGATGACAAGATGTATGTAAGTAGCTAAGACGCAGACCTACTCCGCCACACCGAAAGTGAACCCCATGATAACATTATGTAACTCTATTGTACAAAATGCGATGCTACTAGCCACCAAACTTACTTTGTGCTACGCTTTACCTTCCAACTCACATTCCCATGCCATGCTAACCAACACTAAAAAAACTGTTCAAGATATTTATGTGTAGAAAAGAAGCTTGAAGCTGCATTTAATAAACATCCAAATTACATTTGCTGTAAGTAGGGAGTGTAAGTCTACAATGTCTTGCACACCACTCCTCCCCAATGAAAAGTTGCTAAAAATTAAAGTAAAAGCTTGGGATGATTCAAAACTAAAATGCTTTCAACGAATTTCAGTACCTAATAAGTAAATTGGGTTTCATTTCAAACATGGGTGTAAAATGAAGTATGAAGTCCAGACAATTACAAACATCACCACTCCTTATATAACAACTCTAAATATTCCTTTCTCAATTTCCAGAGGAGTATTAATCTTTAAAATACTGGGATTTACAAATTCCTTATTTTGAAATGGTTATTATTTTTAATTGCTGTGCGTAGTGTTTAGGTATGGAGAGATTTTGTGGTGAGGACAAAAGTGGGAGTTTTTTTTAACTTGTCATTCAGCAGGACATATTTAGCGTCTAAATTTTCAGCTTTAATGTCACTAATGGGGCGCTAAGTTGTCAAAGAGTTTCGCCTTGGTGTGCAAAGTGAGCCGATGTGGCGAGGGAGGCCCAGGCAGGGCTCCGAGGCCCGAGGCTCAGCTTTTGTGATCAGACAATGCCTTATCGTCATAAACATAACATTTTGATTCGTGTTATGTGTGTAGCATGTAAGGAATATTATGGAGAGGCAGAGTGAAGTTTGGGAAAGGGAGATGTGCCATGCCAAGCCAAGCCAGCAAGAGGCAGGCTCAGGCAGCAAGGAAGAGTCCGACTCGTTTTGCTGAGGACGGAGATGAATAAATGAGCCTACGGGTGCATGCCAATGCAATGCTAAGTATATGGGAACTTGGGAACTACTTGGCCAGCTCAAAGTTCTTTCCCGTTAGATAAAGTAGGCACACCCAAATGAAAGATTATACGAAAGCATCCATGTGTCAAATTGAAAGGAGTAACAGTAAGAGTGTTTTGTTTATCATGTACCTAAATTATGCTGCAATCGTCGGAGAGTAGGAACGAGTGGTCCTGTCTCCTCAACGCACAACTCGACGAACTGCATGCAATGCGAACAAAATGATTTCTGTTTCCCATTTCCTATCAATTCTTATCTCGAATAGCCATTGACAGCGACGACTGATCTCCAATCGGAAAGCCTTGCCTATTTCTTCTCAGTCCTCACAACAATTACATGTCAGGCTTATATGGGTAACAATAGGCTCTGTCCTCCTCATACTTCATCTCGCCTCTCTTTAACGTCAGCTCTTTTCATTTCAAATCATTCGCCTTTGCCTTGCCCACTGTGGAAAGCCCTTCTCAAACTTCTGAACACACTCTGTAAGGCAATGTTCCATTAACAACTTATCCTGTAGCTAAACTCTCAGTCAGACTAATACCTAATGAATATGAATCAAGAAATCTTTAATTCCACCAACGAAATGATACTACTTACTTTACTTGGGAAATTTTGTAAACTACTCTGCTATCCTATTACTCTGCTAATTGCCTTTAATACAGATTACGTGATATGAATCTCAAGTCAAGCAAAAAGTTGGAAAAATAAGCAATTCAAAAACCTAGAAATCTCAACAGGAATTTTAGATACTTTCGACGGAAGCCACTGCACTTGTTCCCTTCCCATTCCTTTCATTATTATTACCTACATACATACAAATACTTAACTAAGAAACGCTTACTCTCACAATCACTCTTCCTACACCAATTACAACAATATGTGACAGGACAGAGCAAATCTAATCTCCTGATACTCTTCTTTTGAGTATCTTAATTCATTTAAGTTTTATCACTAAGATTCCAAGTATATCAACCCTAATTGTAAGCAATTACAAGTACCTATTATCTAATAAAATAACAAGTATATTATATGCATATCTTCTACAAGCATGTACTATCTGTAATGGCAAAAATGTAACATCATTTCAACTAAAATATTTATGTCTATCGTTTTACTTATCTACGTTAACTTTCAATATACACAACGCAATTACGGTTCATATTTCAACTATCCAATTAGAATGCATATAACAATTATGATCGTTATGAATTGAGTAATCAATGGTTTCCACATAACTTAGCTTTCTATATGACAACTACTAATTATCTGCATAATAAAAATACTACGCCAATTAAGCGCCAGGGAGAAAAGTAATTGTAAGCTAAAAACGTAAGCAAATAAACAAGAAAATTACTCAAAAAGTAGTAATCAGAAGGGATACGACACAGCATGATGTGAAAAACGTTAAAATGATCTGTTTAATTATTAATTAAGACATATAATTAGTTTTCTCCTATGTATTAAGCTATAAAGTATGCCATCAATGTATTATGCTATCATTATCATTCTAACAAGTCTCTAACAGATAAACTAAAATATTTACAGCTAGGTAAGTTGACATGAAAAACGAAAGTAAATGGAAATACACGATGAAAGGTCCCACCCACGTCGTCGTCCCTGTTTAAAATATTCTGAGAATCCTGATATTTATGATAAATAGCATACACAGCTATAATCTAACTCATTATTATTGCTTTTCCTAATGAAATATCGCATATTATTCCTGCTATTTTGCATAAACATATTTTGCACAGTCTATTGTACTTGTAATTAAGTATTTACCTTAGCCATTTACATATGTTATAAGTATTTACTAAAGTTTTATTCAAGACTGTTTGGGTCTAACTACTACTTCCTAATTTATAATTGTTGTACTAACACAGGTAATAGCCATTACTTTAATTTGAAAAATTAAATCGTAAATTATCCGATCTATCTCCGATCGAAATTATCTATGCATCACTATGGAAGATTCTTCTTTAATTCCCTGTCCGGAGGGTACAGGCAGTTCGCAGACCAAAATTATTGATAATTTTTACACTCGTATTGCCTTCTTTCAACTTCCTATTTAAGAAATGTCCATGAATGACCATCGTTTCAGGCCCTGTCCCAATTAAAACATGGGCGACCTACCACAAATGTCGTTAACTATGAAGTTTTTCTCAGTCTTCATTGATAAGGGCATTTTGCATTTTATTTGTGAATATAATTAGTGAGAAAGCTTTTATTTCCAAGGAGGAACAAATATAATTTGTATCTTCAATACTCCCCTGACTTGAGCATTTATTACTCACCTGTAATTAAATTTATATCTTCCGTAAAACTACTTTAAGATTGTCCTTGTCACATATTACAGATTTAGCACTAGTTACTATTCTGTAAGAAAACCATTCAGAATATTTAATGGGACTTTTTGATAATATTTTTACACGCTTCACACGATGTGCCGTAAACAACATGCTAAGATACATGCTTAGATAAATATTAGTTGATTACAGTTTGTAGTTTGCATTCTATATTAGAAAATTAAACTAGTAATAACTAGTTAAATCTTTTCCGTAGGATATGACGTACGCTCATTGGAACATTGACACACTCCCGCTGACAACTACTAAATAACACTGCCTTATAACTATGTAACTTCTACCTCAGTTGTTGACGTTGTTGTTACTAAAAAAAACCTGTAATGTTTGCATTCAAATTTAATGCAAATAAGTACAATTAGCAAATCTGGTACATTGGCGTCATTGGTAGTTTTGTAGTGTTAATGACCATCTTCAACGCTACACACTGCCAAGTGAACCATTAAAAATGTATTTCAAAAAAAGATGTTCAGGGATTATCACAATAAGGTATCGGATTGAAAATCAATGCACCAAAAGTAAGAATGAAATGATTTATAGGGAATTGATTTGCGTTCCATTATTCCATTAGTTCACAAGTAATAAAACAATGCAGATTTCTATACGCTACAATAAATAGTGGTTCTATAAAATCGTCAAATGAAAAGCAACTTCGGTAGCATCAGAAATATACGAAAGAATTGCTAAACATTAACTCTTTATCCAATCAAAGTGCGTCACGGCTAAGAGAGAAACTTAAGACCTTTTAGCCACTCTTTTATTGTATTCTGCAAGAAAAAAACCACTGGAATTGGCAAAAAATGGTAAACGATTTAGTAGTGATGGATTCTAAATGGGTTTACGCAAAGCAAACATTCCTAAATAGAAATGGCTGAGAGATGCATTATTGGAGAGTGGAAGTGATTGGTTGTGGTCCATAGGTCAGAGTCACATAGAGAGAATTGTTTTAGTAAGTGAGTTGCGAAAAGACTAAAGAACTATTAATACATAAATAATATTATAATCCCATTGCCTAATAGCCATTCGTCAACTCCGTAGCCTAGCTTAACAAAGAATGTGTTACGTAGCTATTAAAGAGATATCAAACAATATGAACATTGTACTTAATTCTATTTTGCATATTTTGCACATTCACTTGCAGAACATGATCTCACATTCACTGGCTCTGTCATTTCACATTATCAGTATGATATATACCTGTTTAAACGCATAATTACTTGATACCCAAGGTGAGTTAGCACATATGATGAATAAACGTAACAATTGCGTAACTGCGTATCCACGACGTAGTACATGTCGATTAGGTTAGGCATTATAATCCTTTGGGATTTTATATACTTGAGTTTTATTGATAAAAATTTCAGTTCATTTGTGTAACATGTGAGCTAAGTGCACCTGGTCTTTAACTTTGCACGAACTACGAACTTTAACAAACCCAACTAGGTACACCATTTCATTCGGATACACCATTCGCCATTGAATTCCTCAATATATGTATGTACCTACATCTTATTAAATAATGCAATATTGCAATAAAAACAACAACTGCCTAATTATATTATAATAATTAATTGGATATTTGGTGTGTCCATTGATTTTTCTTAACTAATTGCCAAGGAATAGATGCCAATCCCTAAAGAGTACATGGCGCATATCAAGGTTCATATGAATTATTGCCTAGCGTTGCTACATGCGACAAGGTGGCAAAGCTGGCGACATGATCAAAAAGATGTTCAGCAAACCAGCTTTGCTTTGCACGTTAAATTCTACAAGAGCATATCAATTTGTCAATTTGGCAGGAAAAAAGGTTCCTTGGCCAGTCGCCACCTTATATAGGTATACGTATTGTATTAATGCAGCTGAAATCACCTCGGAAGCATTGGATTCTCTATTCCCTGACGAGAAAAAAATTTCATTGACTGCGATAGAGATTTTATAGAAAGTATTTGGTTTCTTTGGCTAGTTTTTGTTAGGATGTATGCAATAAGCCTAGCCTAACTGTTCATCGAGGAAAAACAGTTTTATTATAGGACAATAGTCGAGAAATCGATTGAAACTACTGAGTGGCTGTAAAAGAGGTATTTCTGGCGTAGTGACAAACATTTTCAACGTAGCTATACAACCAATGAATAACTTTGGTTTCATTGTTAAATTGCCTTCATGATGTGAATATCAAAGTTGAGGCTATTTGCATTGCGTATCACAATTGAGAATCAACCCAGAACTTAAATTTGGGTAGCAAGACCATTAATAAGGATAGTGAGTGTAATCTCATCATCGTATAACTGGAATATTATATTTGTCTGAATGAGGTGGTACCGTTAGCAACCAATGATATTAGAACGAATTTATGAAACATCATAACTAACATCCAAATAAGCCAACTCAGACAAGATCCTCTACTAGATCCTAGCACTGTTTGCACACAGAGGCAAGGCACCTATAGCTAAATAGGTGTACGCAAAAACTTCTGATGAGATTCTCATAATTATAATTGAAAAATGGATGAGGTGGTTTGGCTGACCAACTTTTTGGACATGACACTCTATATTTGGATGTGCACAATAAATAACATTGTAAATCAAGGAGGTAATCTAATACTCAGCTTGGCTATAGTGCTGAATGCATAAAATCAAGCATAACATCTACTTATCCCAAAAGAACTGGTTAGACACACAAAAGATGCTGCTTCTGACTTCTGACACTGACTTACTGTTAACGTCTCTTTGCATGACACCAAGGGAGAGAGCAGGACCCACAATATTATCAAGATTACGAATTAAAGTGTAAACTGCGTACTACATAAATACCTTGTTACAGTTTAGCGTGTCTGCAGCGTAATTGTGTGATGGGATGATGTAAAATGTGTCACATCCATAGTTCTACACATGATATTCATATAGCAGGGCGGATTTTACATTTGTATCGTCAGAACTATTAGTGCTAGCGGTGGGGCGACGATCATGGCGGTACCTTATCTACGGTAGCATGAGCCAAATCGTATAAGGGAGGATAAATATTTAATTCAGCTTTGGAGTCGCACAGTTCCGTCTCCGTCCAATCCAACTACAGCCATAGAGAAATCTTCTTACCTTACAGAGAATCACTCCCGTTTCCAGACATTCCATAAACGTGTGTGGGGTAATGCTCAGGTCAGGATACAGAATATGTAGCCAGTCGGATAAATCTTCTTTCATAGCCCAAAGATACTCATCGCTCGTCTTGAACGGCCGAAACTCCCTCAGAGTGAGCATTTGTGGCCTAATAATGTCTTCTGTGATGGGTATTCGAGCCATTTGTCAGTCTTCTACCAGTTACAGCCTTAGTGTTCTTTTAACAATTCACTACTTAACCCTCACAATTGCTACTTGATCTCAACGCCACAATTTAGCGCCAATGCCGTCCTCCTGAAACAAACAAAACACGCACTATGTAAATCTTTGCGTGATACACTTTACTCATAAATTATTTGTTATAGGGATTTATACACCATTTTGCAACTCACACATACAATTTCTGGACCAATTAAACCAATTACCTATTTAACCAGACGCTTAATAATATACTGCACTCTACACAACAAAAACACCCCTAATTGATTCCATCACTCTCTCGCTAGCTAAATTACATGCTTGCTTGGACTTACATGTATATACGTTCTCTATTTCCACTCCTCACATTATTTCAACCAATCAATTTCTAACGCACAAAGATTCACATTTATCAAAAAAATGGTGTCCATCGTTTATTCTCTGTAAACTATCACGCTAATTATACTCAACTTTCAATCAAATATTCGAGAAAAGTAGTCATAATTACAGTAGTAACGATTTCCACCATTTTGCAAATTATATACTGACAGAAGTGAAATGAACTATAGTACCTGCACAACATTTTTAGTCCTAGACGTTTTGCTCATTTTGGTGAGACAGGAATTTGCTTTCTATAAAAATCTCTTACGGTGACTTTTTAAACTCAGAAAAAAGTGTAGCTTTCGACTTGTCTTCCTAGGTTTAAAATTAGAATCTGTGATGTGAAATAAGTTTAAATGTAGTAATCATGCATGCTAAGCAAATATTACACACATTTCATACTCTGTAAGTCTATAGGTTGAAAATGATGTGAATGAAATTTTCCACATGCTAGAGGATACAATTAAAACAGGATTTAGTTAGAGTTGTAGTTGTAAAAAAACCTACATAATGTATCGTTCGTACATACAGGTTTTGTGATTGTGATAGGTGTATGTTTTAAATAAAGAATCCCTGTAAGTATAATAAAGGAAGTTTATATGAATGACAAGCAGATTAAGAACTGCATTACCTAGATTTTGTAATATTATTATTTTTGTATTCTTCCTCTTTTAGACGGAGTTGTAGTACGAAGGAACGGATTGAGCGTACAATGACACAATAAGAAAACACAATTACTTTTTACATCATCTGATCTCATTTGAAAAAATAACAGCCTTACATCATTACATTCACTGATTGTGAATTTGTGAATGCAGTAGCTTAGCTCTTGATAGCTCTACAGCTGCGAATTGTCTGTCGTTTGGCTGACAATGAGGTTTTACTTTATAGACATCTACTTAAGCTGTTAGGTATATTATTATTATATTATCTGTACAAGTAGAGTATAGAGAATAGAGGTACAAGTACAACATATAGAATCATACATTAATATTTGCCTTTTCTTTTTGCATATTCAGTTCTACACTACACGCTATTATAATATACAACATGTGTGTAGTCAGTAAACGGATCCAGAAATAAAAATCCTGCATCGCGTAGAGTTTCACAGACATTCCATGACAGAATTAAGTTTTTTTTTTAAACTTTGATATGTAAAACGAAAGAGATTCACCGCCTACTTCATTTTCATCATCATCCTCAAGCATACAATTAACGTGCTGCTGTAGCTAACAGAGAGCCACAATCACTCGAAGACTTAGTAGAGAAAGATCTCAATCATTTATACTTAAGTTCGACAAACCATGCGGTTACGTAGAATAAGAAGCGGAAATACATGCACATTCATTAGTGTCAAAAATGTCCATTTAATAAGTGTAGCTCTGCCATGCCATTATCATCCTCCTTTTAACTACTCATATTATAATATTATTATTCTTATTCCCTACATGCAAAACAGCTCCAACTTGGACATTATACTCATAAAGATGTGAATAACTTAGCAGTGACTACCGACGAACGCACAACTTACAAACAAGTTAAGTGATAGGATTAACGACCATAGCGTTATCCTAACTTGGGTGGAGCATTTTAAAGTTCATAGTCTTGAAGCTCTTCTTTCGCTACGAAAATAAACATAAACATGAATAAACCGTCAGTCTAGTCTAAGTCTAATTTCTTGATTGCATGAATGAATCGAATAATTTAACTTATAAATAAATATCATCCCATGATTCATGAATATATACAACTAAGTACTACTACATCTACCTATACTGCTTCAATAAAGTTTAGCCAATAATTTTCATTAAGAAAACCCGTTAACCAAGTTATACGCATAGATAACTTAAATCTTTACAATGTTGCAAAGGAGTGCGAATAAATCCATACTTAGTATCCATTAAATAAAAAATAAAATCCCAGTTGGCTTATCTCTATTACGAAAGTATTGTAAGTAATACAATAGTACACGAGGGACAACTGTTCTATCATATCATACCGTAAGTTTAACTTTACCAAAATCATCATAGATATTTCTACATTGGCAAATCCTCTTTCTATCTATGAACTTCACCATGTGGGGACAAATAGCTCTGAAATATGATAGGAAACGAACCAAACCCAAACTCGGCATCGTTCGAATCATTGAAACTATAATTTACACACATTATTATGGGCGAAGGAATTTAAAATACATTTAAATATGGTTACTAGAAATGCGTTTGGCTGTTGCTAGTCGAACATCCTTTCAAAAATGTTCTTTTTTGCATGTTCTCATTGAAAGTGGCAGAAGGACTTTTTTGAAAGTACAGATTTATGTGACACCGACTCCTTCACAGGCGACAGAGACAAAACAACAATATTTGGACTACGCATAACTTAACACCAGAACTAAGAAAAAAATATTGTGTAATATTGCACAGAAAGAGAATTGAGTCGTAGTGCAAGCAACGTCAAATGAGACTTATACTTTTAATATAGCAAGAGTGAAGTTGAACTATTATTATTATAAGAGTAAGGTATATGGTGTAAAAGTAATTAAAATGAGAAGACGTAGGAGTTCACAACGAAACAGTAACATGGGAAACAAACTGCTAACAAAAAAGCTCATCTGGCTCACACATTTCAATCTTGATAGAAAATGCTGAGCTCTTACTTAATACGCATAAATTTTTCACGCAAATTGACTCTGACTAATTGTGTGAGTATTTAGTTTATCTAAAATCCTCCTCATTTAATATTTACCACATAATAGTAGTAACTCCATATTATTTTACAGTCTACTTTGCATTTTACAAACAACAGGCTCTCATTTCATTTTCATAATGAATCATAAAAGCAATTTATTCCTAACTGAAATTGATTGATGTAACAATCCTTTCAAGGAAAAAACATTAACTACTTATGGCTAGTTAATTCGCACACTTGTAATTAGTTGACATCTTCGATGTTAAAGCATCCTTAATTGCACAATTACACACTTTCAATTCTCATTAGATAATTTTTCCGCTATCTCAATGACGACTACACAAATGGCAAATACGGATAATTAAATATGTGTAGAGAGAATCACGACTACACAGTGCGCAAATATTTCTTTGTTAAATAAAACTCCACAACTAATAGCCAATCATTTCCATTGTAGCGTAGACGGAGGAATGATCGAACAAAAAGTCATGATTTCAATTATTGATTTCAATTTCAATATGCTGAGAACATTTATTTATTGGTCCATAAATCTGACCTTTAACTAAGCCTCGGAATTATATTCCGTCAGTATTAACTTGTACCTATAGTACAAAACTTATCGGACACTCTAAACTAAACACTAAAAAGTAGCCAACTAAATCCTAGTCTGTGCGTACATCTGCACTTATTAAAAAATTGCGAGTTAAACAAACAGGTAATAATGCCTGACCAAATACGCTACGAAAAGTAATAACTATAAATTATGAATGGTAAATAGAAGGGAATTACCTATTGCTGACTACTGCTACTTATTTATTGTGCAAGTTTAACAGAAATCGGAATCCAGGACAGCACAGAGAGACCAAACCGCAAATCTCACGTCGGGGAGAGATGTTAATTACTGAACGTCTCTATCAAACTACACGCTACATTATTGTAGTACAGTGCCATGGCTTAATGCAACCTTCTGATAATCAAAGTCGGATGAAGTGATGAAGCACACAAATACCAGGTACAACTTGTTCATTTGTTCTAATGATAAAATGCTGCGTAGTATGCCCATTCTACGTAAGCTTCAATTACAACAACATACATACAGGTAACATGCAAACGTAACTCATTGTCAAAACGATTTTCATTTATCTGCAAAATGAACTGACATATAATTTACGATGATGATACGACACTACTATATATGTAGCATGTATATAGATTATCAACCACCAATATACAGGTATACGAACAAAGAAAGGAACTACATATGAACCTCAGTTGGCGCAATTGCAGATATACGGAAAATAGTGTTTGTTGTTGATAGAATTACAGTTAAATCTGCTCTGATGTACACTACCTTTGTAAACTGGATATCTACATTTGTCCTGTTGTGTCATTAAGATTAACTTAAGACTTTTTTTACTTTGCATGCAACCTATTTTTGAAAACAGAATAGTAAAAATGGTCATTACTTTTATAATTACACTGTGACATGTCTTTGGGTCTCATGGAAAATTACATTACATGTACTTCCTAAGTAGCATTACTGGTAAGTAGCTATTTTATTGCTGCTAATTCACTTGTAGGTTTATTTGAAACAAGTATTTTTAAAAGTCTTTTACATTTTGAGAACTGTAAAACAGTTAAGTATGATTTACAAATGCTACTACAGTACCTTATTTCAATAACATTATGCACATTTATACCGAAACCTACGTCATGCAAATTAAACCTCGTGACTCAAAATTGCAATGACTATCCGGAGGTATTACCAGAAAACACCGCTTCCCGTTGTTGTTTTTAGATATCGCTGAGCTGCATTTACAACATCAATACGATATACAAAATTGTCATAAAGCAAATATAATCAAATCAACTGTTATCAATTATTTTTATCGCATCTAGTTCACACACGAGTACCAGTACCTACTGTTGTACCGTAGTGCTTTTCATTATCATCCACATGATATAGCAGAAAAACGGTATTAAACTATCTATCTATCTTATTTGATTAAACTCCAGCTATGGATAATTTAATGAAGTATTTAAGCCCCTTTCGTAGCAAGAAGAGCTATGAAATAAAATAATTTAATCTATTTATCCTGGTTTCGTATCCAAAAATACCAGCATTTACAAACTGCAAAGTATTTTTGTCAGTAGTATCAACAGTTTGTAGTATTCTGAGCTTCCCTAACAAAACATTTGCATAAAGACGTAAATACAACAAATCAAAAGTCGTGACTCAAGTAAAATCCCTATGCTACTTGGGATTTGTTGGCTAACAAAATGAGAAATTAAATTTGATTAATGACCTCCACAATTGCGGACGCAAAAATGTGTAGCATTTGTATTAGCATTAGAGATGGGAATTATGTGATGGACTAGACAAAAGTAAACAACTGCCAACACAAGCACAACATAACGCCATAAACGGATTTATGGAGTTCCTATCTTAATACCATGTATTTCCATGTGCATTAATTAAAACCTCAACTAATTCTTAAGTTGTGAAGCTCATAGTAACCACAGACTGTAATGTGCATGACATTCGTCCTGGTTTCCATTCCACAGTCCTATGGTTTAGCCTGGCGCCTGGCGTATAGTCACTTCAACTCAAATAAGGTAGTATATACGTAATGCAATCCAGTTATTGATACCAAGTTTCCAAAGTAGACATGCCAAACTTGATTTACCATAATTTGCCAGTGCAATCGGATTCGGAACTGATTAAAACAAAAAAATCGATACTTCTTTTTGAACCTACTTGACTCACTTGACACTGAACAGAAGAATCACTCCATGTACAGAGTAAACACAGTGATATGATTTGTCACTGTCGGATATATCCCATCAACTTTCCTTTTCAAGTGTTTACACTTGTGTTTATGGCGCTATCTGATAGCCCTAACAGCTTTTTATTATATATAAACCAGCTTAAACAACTTTTGATTGATCCAAAAATAAACATGAGCAATTTCATGTACCTACTGCAAATGCTTTGTTCCTCATATAAAACGTACATTTTTTTTGTTTGCTTTGATAATTTAAGAATAATCAAAAATATAAATAAATTCAAGTATCAGTATATATAATCCGCTGCAAATCAAGATAATTTGAATAGGAAAGACGTAATACTCTAAATTAATTTACATAATATGACAGTGTACTGAGTTTATCTATCGTTGACAATAATAAAGCAAAATATACACTTGAATCCAGACAGGTGGGGACAATTAATTAATGTGGATAAATTTAACGGTTGAAGGGCGAGAACAAAATTAAGTTCGAAGAGTCGCTATTACAGTGTAACGAGAGGAGTAGATATATATTTAATTGATTTTTCAATTATTAACGGTAATCTTGAACTTGTACTTTTAATCCTTCAAACTCAATCCTCAAACCAAACAAAACCATCCTTCCTACAACTATTCTATATATCCTATCCTATTTATACGTATCTACTTAGGTACTTTGTGTTTGTTTTCTTGGCTTTACGCTAGCGGATTTCAGAAATCCACTGTTTAGAAACTTGTCAAAGTCAGAGTTGTATAAATTGGCTAAGAAGGAAGAGAGTCTCTATTATAAAGTGTTGATTTCCTTTTGTTTGCCATTTCTGTAACTCTCTTAAAGCCTAGATTTAAACAAATGAGCAGAATTGATAGTATGCATTTATATAGTATTCATGAGACTTCTATACTATACTTCTACAGACAGAATGCTTATTTTTTGCTTGAATGATAAATACACATAAAGAAGTTTGGATCAAATTAGATATTTCAAATCAAGGCACAGATATTTTAGCAATGAAAAAGTAATCCTCGAATTTTTGATGTGTGCATATGGTAAAATCACAATAATAATTCCATGAAGAAGAAACACAATGCTTTTATATATGAATAAATCAACTAACTAGCCAACAGGAATATAAAACGAAGCACCTAAAATGAAGCAATAACGCCCCGTGTATCCTACCTGCTGTGCCGCCTGTGCGAGTGAAACGAATTTTCATGAAACGAATCATTTCTTCTCATTCATGGAAATGAACCTTTTTTACATCTTAGAAACTTTGCTGATTACAATTGTATACAATTACAAACAAGTAGAATCTAACGACAGCAAGAAAGCCAGCAAATATGCACACCCATCTAGAAATACCTGTGCAATTAGTCTCGTTGTGTGAACAATTCATAAAATACGACATCAACACCGGTAAGCACGTAAGACATTTTGCTGATTTGTATTTACATTGTAAATAAGAAATCCCTTTGAACAAAAATACGCTGCAATATGTTTCCTTTCATCTTTCTACTACTTATGACTCTTGTCTCAACAACTATTATGACTTTACGACTGCATTTATTATACATAACATTAACAATGAGACGATCCTAAATAGTCTTGTCTTACCTCTTAGCCATTCAGATGTAGGTGCATTGCAATAGCAATTATAATACCTACATCATAGCATAGACAAACATCATCGGCACCAGACAAATACTACTTAACAATAGGAAATAATTTTCCTTGCTGCATACAACAACGTTACAGAATAAACTGACAGTAGTCCCATTGTGTTACAAGTATATCCTTGCATAAATTCAAGTGTGTTATAAACCCGTCATAAAATTTGGAGATGGGATCGAGACTATTTTACCAGCGGATACATTACCAATAAATAAACACAAAGCAAAAAAATGAAAAATCTAAATGAAAAATCAACGGGTTTTAGTTATTTTGTCAATTAATTAGGCTTAGTTGTACCAAAGTTTATTAAATAAACACCATTTAAACCCACTTGGTCATTTAATGGAAAATTGGCCACATATAAAATTGTAAAATGTACAATTAGCCCATGATATAAAATTTACGAAAAGGCCACTAGTATGAGAAGAAAGCTAAAAACTGTACATACATGTGTTGTATCTTCTCAAAATCAATACAATGGTTGCTGTTTTCAGTTGTATTTTTGATTACTAAATGGTGGTGAGAAAAGTATCTTACAATCGTAGTGTTGAATTTATAATTTATTCGTGGACGTGAAGCCCTGTCGAAGAAAGTCGAGATCAAAGTAAAGTTAAGTAAGGTGCTCAACTTACACGACGCCTTTCGTTAGCTATGGCTATTTATTTATTTTAAAGGTATTCTAATAATTCATCTAAATTCGATATGCATCCATAAAGAGAAGATTAGACTCAAACTGAACTCTACCTATTATAGCATAGCTATTTGTGGTGTATATTTTATGTCTGACTGACTCCGTAATGAACAAGTTGCCAACAAGCTAACCGAACAACATACTGTATGTAGTGGTCAATTAAATCTAGCTACTAATAATGAACGTATACAAACACAATAGGGCAAGCAAATATGCTACCGTAACGAAATATCTGTAAGCACCAACGTACGTATTTAGCAGTTAGCATTATGAATTTGCATAGAATTGCCATAAATAATAATTTTTGAACGCGGTATAAAAAAAACTTATATCCTTTCCACACCCATCATTTCCGCACTTATAATAAACGCTATCTCAACCCTCAATAGATGCCTACCGCAAGTAGTAGATCACCACAACACAACTGCTGTAGAAAAAACACCTAGTTCCAATATTATAGTATGCGTTTGTTCAGCAGTTCAACTTTATCAAACATCATTAACATTTTTAATATTTACTTGTAGCATTTGTAGCATAGTACTAATATGCATATGGTGTGACGATATTTACTACTTTACTTTGTATGTACGTTCTGCTTGGAATAACATAGGGAGACCTATGCAAACAACAAATTTTAATCCTTCTGCTACGTTCTTCTGTCTGAGTTGAGTTCTCCTCCTG
>JABASI010001289.1:0-26383 GCA_019776505.1 Tomocerus nigrus
TGGTGTGTGCCATAAAAATAATTTTGCCATTAGGTAGAAATTAGCAGAGGAGAAATCTCTGTGTATTGAAAGAGATGCCAAGATTTATATTTTCATTTTTCTACTGTTCGTCACTTCCTCTTTGGTTCCGTATGAGAATTCTCGGAATCTATCAACATGCTCGTCATTTACCGTAGGCAGATCGTTATGTATCAGTACAGGCATATATAACTCGAAAGGAATTCGTATTTGACTATTTGGCACTTGGCATTCTATTGTAGTGGCTATATGTATTTCTGTATTGAGAGCTATTCTTTTTACTCGTCCTGACTTTTCTCTTCTCATACCCTTGTTTGATCTCCTCTGCTAAAGATACCTATTCGGGATAGTGAACAAAATCTACTCATGCACTCGAGATTTCTTGGTTAAGCTGATTGACGGATCGTCTCATTTGTTCTCTCCCTTTTGTTGTTAACTCGGATCTGAGATGTGCTCATTCATTCAATTCACATAACATCGCAGTGTCCTGTCTTGTTTTGTTGAGTGTGCCCTGTTGTACTGTAATTTATACTCTCTATTAGTCTATTTAGTATTTTAGCATCATCAAGGCTATAGAACAATGCCACTGTCATTCTTATTACGATCAATCCATCAGTCTCTCCCTAAATGAGTGCGAAACAAAAGAGTCAAGAAGCTCCAGGCCAGAACAAAACAGTTTCCACTTCTTCCACTAAACTCCCCTCCAGTCACTAAATAAAAGAGCACAAAACAATGCCTTGTCTCCATTTCACTTTCTTAATCAATCATTCGCTCGTTACTAAGTTGTGAAAATTAGGTATATAAACCCCTACATCTACTACACATTGTTATAACAGTCAAAAAATAATATTAGCAACACTCCTCCATTGTAAATGTCTCAAGAATCCTTTCATCTTCATTTACTGAAGTGAGCTTGTCGTGAAAAACAATTTACCATAAAAGACTGTAAATTATGTCGTTAGTTTGGATGAACTTCATTCGTGGGAGGAGACCTTCGACCAGCAGAAAAGTCAAAGTATGATTGCAGTTTATTAAATTAATTTAACTTTTAGTTTTATAATTCACAACAAGTTAACATTATGTCGTGACGTCTCTTAACTAACTAAGCCGTATAGCTTCAAGCAAGATCTTCTTGAAATCTAAGTTGTAGCTTCAATTCTAATTCATTGTGAACTTTTGATTGACGTAGCAAAAGGGAAAACAATATTCCAACATTTTCATGTTTTTGTACAGTACAGATAAATACTACAGTAGTCATTGCCCAGTGGGTATGCACAAAAGTGAAAATATAATGTGAATTTAATTCCTAGTCATCCTAGTGGAAATCTGTGGTGAAATGTATTTAGTTGGGCGAAATGATACAGAAGGAAGAAATCAGGTTGACTATGTTTTGTAGTTTGGGGAATAGATAAGGGCAAAGTGCATGGTAGGTAATCTATAGGAATATGTATCACAGTAATTCATTTATTCGATTCTAGTGCAAGGTGCAATTAGTGCAATCTAACTAATCAATCTAGGAGTGATAATCATTAGTAGTTGTAAAAGCGAACAAGGTAGTAGAGCCCCTAGCATTAGAAATAATAATCATGGGAATAATTCATAATCACTTTTATCTGAAACTTGGCCTAGAGACTGCGGTAGAGTGAAAGCGCACAGCACAGAGTCGCCCAAAGAAAGGGCTCGCGTTAATATCTCACACTTGGCAAACGGAAACAAACCAATAGCTATTAAAGGCTGAGCTAAAAGTCAAACTGGACTAATTGTATAATTTGCATGCGAGTCCACTGAGAAGGCTACAATTTGGCGAGCCCATTAGTTCAAGTGCCCTGCCAGGAATTTATTGTTTCATTGAATGGATTGTGGACGTGGCATGGGAAAGAGCAGTACAATATAAATGCTTTTAGTGCATAGAAGGACATGCTCGGCTTTGGTCCCTAAGTCAAGTAGCAGAGGAAAGTTATTTAACGAATTGCTGATGTCAGCTATAGAGCAACACTACTAAACATTACTAACCTACTACACCTACAGGCAGCTTATCGTTGGCTATCATAACCTCTGCTTTTGTGCTTACACAAAATTCAGCTTATTTGATAGGCAGTTTTGTTTAACCGTAGCTCGTAGGAATGAGCATAATAAAAGTTGATACTTAGTTCTTTTAGGCTGAAAAGAAGGGAAATCGGATATAGGAATGCTACTGTTTTCACTGTCATAACAATTTCAATAATATTACGACCTTATCAGATAATTTTCCTAGGCAGACTCCTCCGTTTACCATTTACAGCCGTTCTTTATTTCCCTTATGCTCTTTTTATACTTTTCATTCATTTCGGAATCCGAGTTTTGTTCATTGAGATAGATAAACTCGAGTTAAAATAAAACGATAGAACGACTCTAGTCGAACTACTCCTGGTGGTAACTCCCCATTTTCTAAATAGTCCTGCTGCTACGAGCTTTACACAGTTAGTAATCGACTATCAGTAGGCATGGAACTACTCCAATGAACAGAATTCCTAGTAACCCAATGGGTCCCATTAAAAAGTCAGGGCCTACCAAACCAGGAGCTCCACTACTCAGTTAACTTCCCGTTTAGTTTGCTATGAGACTGCTTTTAGCTTGTTGAGTCTTTATTTCTTATTATTGTTATGAGAGTTGGGAAGAATCCCATTGAGAAGCTGAAACAATGTTAAGAGGATTTTAACTGCTTTTTTATAAGCACAGGAATGAGACTGATTGGGAGTTTTCTGCGTTGAACAGCTCAAGAGCTGATTTCTTTCCGGCTATTTGGAATTCTTGCACGCACCACATGTAGCTACATTTCCGCCATTTATTATGGCAGCCCACTATACACACACAGCAATGCTGATTTACTCAATTTCTACTTTTTTCTCAAGATTAGGTAAAAATAACATTACAGTCAGATACAAATGCGTTTTAGTTCGAGTTAGTCGCAAAACCTGCTGGATGTGTTCCTAATCTTATATTCCATATACAAAACTTACTAGAATTGATATAGGTACTCTACTCGTATTACAAACATTGTAAAAAAAACTCTCGGCATGTTTGATATCTTTGGGGTAAATTAAACAGGGCTATATTTAAAGATTAAGTACGAAATGAGGGCTATAGTTCAACAGTTATCAACATATTCTGAGCTTTAAAATCACATTGCACTACTAATTCTATAAACATTAGAATAAAATTCGAGATTAGTATATACTGATACAAATGATATAAATCTTTTTACGTACAATGTGCATGTGTGTGTACCTAAGGTTTCAGATTCCTTGAAAAGTTGCTACATAATGCATGATTGTGTAATTCTTTATACATGTCTCTGTTGTAATGCGTAATATCAATATCGTTTATTATTTACCATCATATTAATTATTAAATTTGTGTACACTAAGTTCCAAGTCCTCAGTCACGATCTTAGGATTGCCAATTTTGGGGATTACATTGTAGCAGTTTAGTGACTACACATGCTTTCACTACAAATGCGCAATATTTCGAGAAACAGAAAACTGTAATGAATCTTGAGGAATGTGCGAGGAGTTTTTTTAAGTACCAAATTCTTAAAAACGTCTTAACTTCCGTTTTAGACTTGTGACTTGGAATCATGTCTTGCAGCCCATTATTCATCGAATCATAACTTTGCAGAATATAACTCTGAAACTGATTGAGGATTGGCCTATATTTCGGCGTTATGCATCTGAATTAAGCTAAATAACTCGTTGACGTGATGGATAAAGAAAAGAGGAAATGATGGCGTGCAATATAAAATGTCTCAATGTAATGGACAACGATGGTAAATTGCTGTTTGGTAGAGAGAGAAAAGTTAACCAAGTGACTGTTCAATGTTCTCTGAATTTCTTTGTCTCAATTCTCAACTGTTTTCTTGTGTTTTTCTCATTTATTTCCAAGGATGTAATGTGAAATGTAACGTAATGCATAGGGCAATTCATTGTTAGTTAAATCCCACCCAACATACTAGTGGATGCTTCTGCAGTGCTGGTAGAGATAGTTGTTTGCTCAGTAAGTACGTATAGTCTTTGAATTTCTTTGGCCATTTCAATTCGATCCTTTGAGATTTTAAGAGGAAAAAAGAGAGAGAATGACCCTCAAACAGGGATTACCTACAAGCAAATAAAGTGAGGCAGAAAAGAAAACGAATGTGTGAGTAAAGTGACATAAAGTTCCAAAAGTATCTTCTACTTCCCATTGCATCTCGGAACTTGTTTTTTTTGTCGAATACATAGGTAGCCGACATATAGCAAGTCATCTTCATATTACTCAACTTAACTGACTACTATTTCGACTCTGTGCTTCTTTTACATTGTTTAACATTGTGTTAGATCCTCCGTAGGAATCTAGGTACACATTTACGGATTTAGGAACTCAGTGAGCATTACTGCAGATAAAGCTGCTTGTTGTAGGTAGTTACACGCTATACTTACAAGTGTAAATACATAAGAGCTACATAATAGTATTATCTAGGCTCCGTATTTCATAGCATGACATTGCATTACCAGTTACATTACGTTATGTTAGATTACAATTTTAAAAGTTTCCCAGGGTAGACTAGAAGATTGCACAGTTTGGGATTGGGACACACAGACAGACTTTCCCTCTGCATATATTCTTCAGCACACTTTCGGTTATGTGTAAATCCTTTCGTTTTCATTCTATTGTGTGTAGAGTTGAATAGACAGTTTCAGTTGAGTTAATGTTTAGCATGTCCGTTGCATGTACTTCGGGATATAAGAAAAGCAAGCGAGCATTGAAAGGGATTGCGAAACAGGAAAAGTAAAAGAGAAAACAGGGGCGACTTTTTGTGGACCGGTTAGTATCAAGCCTTTTGGAGAATTGCTACGGAGATTTTAAGTGACCCAGGGGTGTCTTTTGGAAAAGATACTCCACTGTCTGACTTTAGCTAAGTCAACTTACATTTCCCTCTGCCTCCTTCCTACACTTTCGCTTCAGCTTTTTTAGCTTTGTACTTCCAGACTTAACTCCACCAAGCTCTACTCTTCACTTTCCTACAATAGGATTTAGCAACTCTCAGCACTTTCTTCCTTTTCCATCCAATACTCAAACTGAATACTTACCTACTTACTACGTTCTATGTACTTTGGTCAAGTTTATTTCTTTACAACAAACCAAGCCGACTCTTTGAATCCTCTTTCAAAGTTGGAGAAATAAAAAATTTAATCAGTCCATAATCATTATCAGCTATCATCACATCCCTTCCTTTATTCTACTCTTTAACATAGAAAATTACAACAAACCAAGCCGACTCTTTGAATCCTCTTTCAAAGTTGGAGAAATAAAAAATTTAATCAGTCCATAATCATTATCAGCTATCATCACATCCCTTCCTTTATTCTACTCTTTCACATAGAAAGAGATCGGTTTCCTGCTTGACACCTGCTGAATATATCCTGAACAATTAAATTGATTTAATTAAATCTTTTACATGACTGTAAAATGGCGAATTTTGGGCAACTGATTTTCTTCAAAATGATCAAACCAACCTTTTACATAAAGTGTGTTCCATTCTGATTTATATTAAAATTTATTTTACATAATTGTTCTCTTTAGGAGTAATATTAAATTATGAAACTCCTGATCAGGGTAATTATGCGCAACTTATTAAATGTGTGCTAATAACTTCATTACTGTTAGTGCTTTGCAGTAGGTAGCTACGTAAGAGTACATATAGGTAATATAATAGTTAGTGTGTACTTAGGTGCTGCAATGCATTGAAAATAATGTGTTCGTATATCCATGTACATATATAAAAAGACTTCAGAAATGCTGTTCCTTTTTTAAAGCTAACCTAAATTTGTATCCCATGTTTTTTAATTCTCTGTTTGCTGGAAGTGGTGTAGTAGTGTAGATTATTAGAAGTCGGGATTAAATAGGTTGCAGGAGGAAATTCTCTCCTCTGGACATAGAGATAAAATAAAAACAGCAACTTTGTCGTAAACGTCTTAGAAGTGTAGTAGTAGTAGTAGTAGTAGAGAAGATTTCCTTGCTGGAAAAAGACAATGCGTGCAAAAGGCTTTCCATGCTAAGTTGAATGCTCGAGAGTGTTCGGAGCACTAATCTTTGCTGTGTGTTAGTTAATGGCATAAGCTGAAAGTTTTTGTTTTGTACACAGTTGACTGAACATTGATAACCATCTTAGAACAATAGAGAGTACAGAGGAAACAGACGGTGGTGTTTGTATAATGCGAGACTCTTAGTGACTGTAAGTACACATGTAGCTGTATCATCATATAAGAAGATGGCAATAGACGTGGTTGTCGTTACATAAAGTAACATGTAGGTATATGGCATAAGTCTGGGAAGAAACTTAGAGGCTTAGCTTAGCATGATAAGAAGCTTATCTTTAGTGTACGTGCATCCGTCTTGGCCATTACATCACATTCACCACGTGGTGTCCTACTATTTCCATAATTTTGCACCGTGCAACGTCATTCCTAAACTAAAGTGCATAATATTAGTTTCAAGTTTGGAAATTAGACGTTCAGGTATTGTTGTATAGTATGAAATTGCTATATTATTATTATTATTATTATTATTATTATGAAGATTCACTTTAGCTAAAGAAGAGCCCTGTGTATATAGCTAATTTAATGTAAGTACGGTAATTGCAAGTGTCCTGACTTTATGTTAGCTAGAGAAAGCTAAGGAATGACTAAAGCGGCTGCTTTCTCTAAGATCACGTAGAGAAGTAACCAGCCATGGAGTGCAATAGTATGCGTTGCAAGAACAAGTGGAACTACGATAAAATGAAGATGAAAGCAGAATGGAAATAGTGCACATTATGTCATGACATAAGACACAACATGAGTAGACCTTAAAGGAAACGACTCGGATGTGATGACATGATATTGTAAACAGAAGTAGACACGACACAAGGAATGGGCTTCGCCTGATATTGCAGTTTGCATGATCAGTCCAGACCATTTCACTATGTGTTGCTCTTCTAATGGATACTCGCCTCTCTCCACTTGAGGACGCAATGTCCCTTCTCTGGCTAAACGATCTCCTTTTCCCAGCTTCCCTCTGTTGCTCTCTTATCCTTATTATGGCTTCACGTTTATGATATAAATAGGTAGATGCTAAGATACTAGTTCTTGTATCTATTTAATATGATGTAGCAATGAAATTTCAGTCGTCTTCACTTCCACACTGCAAAACTTTACACGTTAAATTATATAAATTGAGGATACGATTATTTTAGTGAGTTATATAGGTGAGCTAGATGCAAAATCTCTCCCAGTATTATTTTCTCACAGAATCGCAAGAGTAAATGAACTGCAACTTGCAACGCAATGCAAATTTTGCAGACATTGAATTCAACCGGAAAGGACTATTTGGCACATGTGATATTTTCATGACATTTCCTTTAATCAAAGAAATGGATATGGGTACTGCTGTGACAGATTTTAACTCTCACGACAGTAGTGTCACTCCTAAAAATAACTGACCTGATTCAAAATATTTATTAGCATAAATGATAACGTTAAATCTTATAAGATTGGAAATACTTTCAGTTTATTTTCTGTCTAGAAAGAAAGATATCATTAAAATGTCTGTATTTGTTCTTAAAAATGTTCACATACCTATATAATATGTTTATGGTAGCCATTTGCTTTCAGAAATTTTTATTTTAGGCCATTTTTTTCATGAAAGTCTTCCAGTGAATGCTTGAACGGTTACTTTTAAGTTATTCTGGTAGTCGTAGCTCTGATGGTAGGTACAGGTTTATAGGAAGTTTGTTTGAATTACTTTATATAGTAGGGCATGGGGTTTGGAGCGTTAGGGCTGCATTTTTGGCACACGAAATACAATAGGTGTCAGTGTGTAAGGATTCTATATGTATAAATATCTATGGCTCTTTAGCGAAATCGGGTCACTCGAGCTTTCCGTTCTTTCAGTTCAGTTAGTTTGTCCGTAATATTGGCCATTTTGTTGACTAGAGCGTAATTGGACTTCTTTTCCCTTTTCACCCACATTCTTTGTGGAATCTCAATGGAACGGTGAATTTTTTCGTGGAATTCCAATTTTTAAGGTTTATGAAGTAGATAAAGAGCGTACAAGGAAAAACTTGCTAAAATTCACGGAATAAATTGATGTCGTCTTTCACATTGTTTGATATTTTAGCATCTTTCCCATATTCCCCCATAAAATATTTTTAATATAGAAAGAAAAATATGAAGGGAAAAAGGAAGAGGATTTGCTGTTTTTAAATGTTGCAACTCGTTGACAGTTGGTAATCCTTGTTCGACTTGAGTATAAAACAAACAAATGTAGAAAATTTGTGAGTTGAGTGAGAGAGGCGATGTTTGGAGTGTTTCAGTGCATAATAAATGCTGCTGTACATACATTTCAATTGGGTTTTGTTGAAAAGAGTTTCCATTTGAGATTCCCCAGTTGTATAAATCCAGTTGTCGTAGTAGGTGGGATGGGAAGAGCATTCTGAGCAGTGCACTTTTTTCCGTAGGTTTTGCATGGGGAAGTTGAGAAGAGTTGTCTTTGGCTAGAGTTGAGTCGTTTGGATGTTACCTTTCCTTTTCGATGAAAGTATTTTGGGGAAGGGGAAGGATGGAATATATAGTCAAGTTAAACTATTGTCAAATTGAACTGGAACAAGCCAATAAAGCCATGAGCACCTATCCTTCTCCTACCTACCTTGGTTCTTGGTTGGTTGTCGAGTTGAAGGGAGAGGAAAGCTTTGCTGAGTCTCTTGTCTCCTTGGGAAATTGACTGCTCTCAAATGACGGTGTTTACACTGGAGATTGTCACAGGACGTGTGCTACATCATGAAAAGAGTCATACAAGTAATAGTAAAGAGATAGAGATGCTCTTCTTCTTCGTTTCGTCTGTAGCTAGTGAAAGCAAGTGAAGTCTGTGGAGCCGCGGGGAGAATAACCACTTCAATCAACTATTGTCGCTCCCAGCCAAACTGTTTCTTCTACAACGAACCTTCTCAAAAATTAGATTTTTGCCGACTTTCTTCGCAGTAAAAGTAAAAGCTAGTCGATTCCAATAGCTTACTACCTACCTTGTTTATCTTTGTATATGATATAGTTGTATTGTGTATTTAAGTTACTCATTTTACATATTATGCTCTAGATAAGTTTATATTATAATAGTAGTAGAGGGGATTGCTTTATAGTATCTTGCTGCTTTCTATGCGAAATCAGTTGGCGTGACCCGCACCACCAAAAAGCGAGAAACGAAGACAGTTCTGTTGATAACAGAGTATAATAAAAGAAGATCCTTTCCTTAGCTTTGGTTTAATGCTATACTTTAGCTTTAACTATGTAGAGCAAGTTTAGTTTGAGCCACTTTATACTTTTTCAACAACTTTCCGTTTTCTTTTTAGCCATTTTCTCTCACATTATATATTAAGTCTAAGTTCATAGTTCATCTAAGTATATACACACAACTTATGTAACAACATTGACAAATATACCGCCATATGCTACTGTTTCTTACACAGGATTTTTCTTAGTTAGAACTTCTAGTGGTGTATAATAGTATTATGGAATGTGGAATGGGAATGAGTAGAGAAAACAAGTAGAAAGAGGGGAAATATATTGGCATCTAATGTAAAGTAAGTGCATTCTCTTTCTCTCTCTCTCTTGTCTCTCTTTGAGTGAGTTAGTGGTGTCTTGATGTGCTGTTATGTTGAGCTATGTCTCCGTTCCGTTGATATTAAGCACAAGTCCCTTCTATCTACTAGTGTTAGTGTAGCATCAGAGTGTGGTAGTCGGTAGTATGTGGTGGAAGAGTGTGATGCTGAAGAAGAATAAGAAAGAATCTAATGCTTTAATGTTGTATCTCACCAGCCTCGTAACATAGTCGTCCTCGTAGTGTGGGAAAGGTCAAAGTAGGTCACTGAATAAAAAGACCCGAGAGACACACTTCGTAACTTGTCCCATTGGCCTCGCTTACTTTACAACTTAGAGGATAATATGTGTATCTCCTTAAGGGTGTAACTAGACTAGGCGTCAACTATTCTCTAACCTAACTACCCTATATGATCCTGGATTCTCCTGCAGCTTTACTTATTAGTCTTTGGATTTTCCACAATCTCATGTAATCCCATTCTGTTTTCTTCAACTCAATGATGCTCTTAAACGCTATACTGTCAACTGCATGGATGTTTTGTTTTATTTTCCTGATATTTGTTCATGTTCTGAATTTTAATTGATAAGCCAAACTGAAAGGATCTTATTACAGTTCTATTATAATTATGGCGTATGATTCAAATGTAATAGGAAAACATTTTCTTGTAATATAATGTTGTAAATGATCCATAATTGTAATTCTAAAACGGAATCAATATCTACTAAAAATGCTTTAAATAAATAAATGTACACATATCGATTATTTTAGGATTGAAGTTGATTTACGCATTAGCTTCAGTCTCCCAGGACTTTGAATAACCTCCTCTCGTTTTTGGTCGTTTCGGCAATTACTCATAATTTATTTACTAAAGATTTAATATATTATTTGTAGATACGTATTTAATTATACGGTTGAAGATGATAAATGAAAATATAAGTTAAAAAATATGCAGATTCATATGTAGCTATAGGCTTACTATTTTGGGAATAGGAAATGCGCATGCAACATGAGAAAACATTGACCTGGAACGGTAAAGCATCAACGCACTTATGAGTATCATATCTGTAAATCTCAGTAACTATTTCTGTACAAAAACATTGTCGTGCTAAGTGACTCATTCAGCTCACACCATCATAATCCTGCGCGAAAAGATTCATGGTCATAGTCATGGCTCTGTTTCTGAATGACGTACAAATGTTTGTCAAATTGATTGGCTTTCTTTCTGAGATCTCTCGTGTCAGTAGTTATTTACGAAGTGAACGTTAGCTTTTAGAAACATGAGAGCATTAAGTAACAAGTATTGGGCTATTAGGCATTCCAAATGCATTACGGATATTTGACATGAGAGAAACTCCTAGACACAAACGTTGGACTTTGGAATAAGTTCCTCTATATCTGTACTCTTATGTATTAATGTTTGCACATAATACACTGCATACTTCAAGATATTATCGTTTATTCTATATGTACTTTGAACATGTAATACTATATGCACTAAAGTATTATTATTGTATCTGTGTGTGTAGAAAAAAGTCTGTCTAGCCAGTGCTTGCAATTTTTTAGCATTTCTAAGCTAATATTCTATTTCACCATCACTAACTACTAACGATTATTACAGATTGCTTGAGTCATCGTATCATAAAATAAAATACTATTATTCCAAACAAGCAAAGGGTAAAGGTATTACATTACAAAAGACCATGAGTTGGTGGAGTGATTCCAACCGATGCTTTTATTATGCTACGAACTGATAGGACAGGACTTTTAGAAAGCCAATCCAAATTGTAATCAAAGACAAGGTATAACATACGAAAAACAATTTGCACAACCTAACTTTGCAGATATTTATACAGCCTACGCTCTTATTAGTTGAAAAATTTGTATTTATTTTGCATGTACTGTGCCAGTACCTATATCAAATAATAATTTATTTTCAGCAGGATACATGATACGTGAAATGAGTAGACATCTACGTAAACTGCAGAAGGCGTAACGAGGAGAGAGGTTTGTGTTGAGTGAGAGTTACCCTAAATCTGATACACAAGCATTATAAATGTCAGGCAACCCCTTTGTAATTTTTGTGAAGTGTTGTATTGCACACACGTAAATTGTGTATGGTTCTACCGAATTTCTTCTTAAGATTCGATTCATAGCCTAAAATACAGAAAAATAATAATATGCTTGTTACGAACAACGGAAGATTGTTAATAAGAAGTATTCTGAAGAAAAATAGTATTAGCTCAACTTACAAATTTATTCATTTATTAGTCAGTAAATGTGTACCACCAGCACCAAGCAGAGCTTAAGCGTGCCATACAATTTAATTTACCATCATTTTCAATGAAAAGAATGGTTAGAGATTGTACTTACATACTAATTGAATCTAAAACCTTCTAGACACTTTCCTTTACTAGATTCGCTACGCCTTTGAATAGGGAGCGCTTCTAGTATTTACTATTTAAAGCGAGTTGGTAGACTTAAGTATTAGATACTTGAAGAAAGCTCAAAAGTTCAGTTTGTTTGTAAAGAATGATTATTTGCCTGATTGTGGTAGTGCCTAAGTTAGAATATACATTTACTGGTTTAGGTACTACAGGTGCTATTGTGAACATTTAGATTTGCTGTTTAAACTCAAGCTTATCTGTATGTCAGTGTACACAGACTGGATGAAGATTCAGTAGCAAATATTATTATTATATCCTCATTTAGTTGTAAAACGTTAGGTACATGTGGAGTGGAGTACTTGTTCATTTCAATACAACAAATAAGCAGCTAATACTTATTTAGCTTTCGTAGTATTCATGAAAACGCATTCAAAAGTTGTATTTAGGTTGCAACATAATGCGCGTTGACTTCATTCACGTCAGAATTAAATATTATATTCGTATTATTACGCATTTGCCAAGTAGTAAGTAAGTAGGCCTCTTCACATAATTTTATTTGATTGTGTCTTAGATTTTGTGCAAAAGGATCTGCGTTGGAGTGTAGTTTACTTATATGAAAAGTTCTTATGCCCTCAGTATTCATAGGGACAGGGAACACATTTAATGAACTCTGTCGAATTACATTTAGTTACCCCACATTTCCCTTACAAATGTATGTGCCAGCTGAAACGTTTTCAATGGTGAATACAAATTGAAGTCGCCTCGCTACTTACCATACAATTAAGAAAACGTTCGTTCTTCAGTATCTGTGAATTGAAGTGGATTCCATCTGTAAACATCTTCTCCAGTATAATCCAGCAGTAAATTCCAAAACTAAGTAAATAGTACAAGTTGCTAAATTTGTGGTTACACAGGAAATATCTCGAAACAAAACTATGATTATTATTAGGAAAGTTTAACTGTACTTACAGCAAGTCTCTTTCTTACACGCACAATATATATGCGAGTGTACTAATGTTCCAGCACAACTGCTGCTACGACTAAAGTTAAATCTAAATCACAAAAGAGTAATTTTCTTGAAGTATAAATGGGGAAATGCGTTTATTTAGTTATGACTGTGGCTTCGTTGTAAAGTTTTGGCAGAAGGACAAAATTAATTTCCGTGTATTTTCAGTATCAAACTGAAGTTGTGAAAGAGTTTTATTGTTTGGCCTTACAATATTTGCATGTATATTAAATTACACCTTGTCTGTCGTCCTGTCTGGTGTATCACATTCCTTTTTACTTAAGTTTCGCATGAATGTGGGAAGATAGTCGGATATTATATTTGTGAAATCAGGTTTGTGTTTCTTTCTGTATTTTGTTAAGATGTGTAAAAATGTGGTGATGGAGAAATGAAGTTGAAGGTAGCTAGCTGTCAATGTCAGTCAGATAGGGAAATAGCATTTGATGTTGAACACACATTTGTATTTTTGTATGAAAGATAAGTTCGTCATTCGTCGTCTGTAGCTCGTCTGATAATACAACGCTGTCATTTAGATATGTTTACAGCTTTACTTATTTTCAAGTTTTAAAAATTGGCAATTTGCTTTGAAAGATGTAACATTGGATGACATAATATATTCATAGATGCATATGTAGGTAACAAGAACAAGTGACATTAAAGTAGTAGGAATGTTCTTCTGGATATAGGGCACATGTTACAACTACCACACCTAATAAAGAGAGGAAAGCTTTCCTTTGGTTTTCTTATCTCGTATCGTGGAATGTTAGCGTATGCTAAAAGTTATAGTAGTCAAGAGAGAAATTTTAGTGTTTTGTAGTCTGCCTGCTCCACTTCCTGGTGTAACTTCACATGAATAGCCAAGCAGTTTAGTTGCTCTTGATAAAATTTTAGCGTCAGAATAAGGGAATATGTTTTATTATGTACATACATTATACGATGTAATAAGCATTGGCTTACTGCTTTCACTTCTTATGAATACAGATACAAAGATATGCTTCTTCCCTCCTTTTTTTATTGCTCAAGTGCGGCTTGTAGCAATTTGCGAAGCTTCCTCCGGATTTTCCACTCCTTACTTATATATAATATTTTATAGTGACAACTCATAATATATCTGTAAGCAGCCGCCTTGGAGCTTAATTCTATTTTATTTTTAGCTCTCTTATTTCCATGTTATGCCTTTCAGCAACAAGCTTCTCTCCATGTCAAATCACCTATATTTCCACATTTAACACGTGTAATAACTAACATAAAGTCTTCACCTTGAGACTCATTAAGTGTCAAACATGAGCTTTCCTACAATTACTACGGAACATATAATTTTATTTTTATTTATTGTATGCACTTTTTATTTGATTCATTGCCCGCAATGCAATGTGCATAGGATTTTGTAGTATAATCCTTTTTTTGCATAATATGTATCCTCATTTTTCAAAAAAATACATTGTATATTATTGAATGATGTGACAGAAATGTCGATATTGGGACAGAAGTACTAAAATAATACAATAACTACAGCTATGGAGTAGTAAAACGAAATAAAAAGGGAAAAAAACTGGAGACACATAGTAAAGTTTTCTTGTCTGTTGAAACTGTTCTTCCTGTATAGGTAATGTAAGTATAAAAAAATGGAATTCGTAATATGTCAAACTGGAGAAGAAGAAAAAAAAGTGTTTCTGTTGAAATGTGTTGGAATGGGATATGTCTGTCTTGAGTTGCCAAGAACTAGAAGTAAATAGGAATGTGTATGTAGGTAATGTGCATGTGAGTTCTTGTCTGTGGCTTTATATTCGTCGCAACGCTGCTAGATTGAGTTGAATTGGTGAGAAAATCTGTCAGATGTGGCTTGGTTAGATTTTACTGGAGACTTGTGTGACATCCAAAAGTGTGTATTTGTAATCTAATGGTATTTTATATATTGTGCGTGTTTTCTATTATTCCTATTGTGTCCTTATTGAGCTTAACCCATAAGAAAACTACATGTTGGTAGCTACTATTTGTTTTCTATGCATCTGCTCTTATATAATATTTTCTATATTGTATTGTGTTTAGCATTTTGGTTTGAAGTGTCTTATTATATTGTTGCATTGGATAAAATTGAAGGGAAAGGGGAGGGTAATAGGGATTTGTACTATGGTTGCAATTGGAAATATTGTGTTTGAATGTCTATATATAGATGTGAGTGAGTATTGCGTAAGTAAAGATGAATTTGAGAGTGTTGAATAAGGAAGAATAGGTTATAGGCGATGACAGAGCGGAATTTGGAGGATTGGTGGGTAGTATGAAGAGAGGAGTATGTAGAGAGGTAAGGCACTCAAGGCAAGTCAAAGGAGACTTAGGGAATAGGCATAAGGAAGGATGAAAAGTGAAGTGATTGGTTGCTGTAGTAGAACCCAATCGGATTTGTCAATTGCAGATGCGGCAGAAGCAGCGAGAGATGTCACAGTCTTTTGAGGAGACTCGGCCTCTTTCTGATGGCTCAGCATATGACAACGGATCCGCTATTGTCACGATGAGAGACAAACACAGAGTTCAGGTACGCGCTCGCTTTTCTTTATCCAAATATAATGCAATAATAGAAAGCTCACTCACTATATGCACAGACAGACAATGTGCAGATCTGTTATGTACATAAAAAGACGAGGATTTCATTCCCTTCTTCCCTATCCTCCTCCCTCCTGGCTCTCTCTCTCTCTGGCTCCTCTCAACTTATACATACGTTTAAAGTTTTAAGAGTCGTGAGAGATAGAGTGACAGGACAGAGGAAGTGTCTTGACGATATCAAAAGATAACATACCAAATATGAGCTTATTTTTATGCACAATGGCACAGTACCCACTCCCTGCTCTCCTCATCCAATATATCACTATAGATTGCATAAATTCCTACTTCCTCCTATATTTTATTGCCAAAAAGAGTGTAGAGAAAGCTTTGGGTTCTTGTACAGACTACAGAAGAGGTAGAAGACTGTTATTTTGTATATCTCTGTGTGTAAGAGTATGTATGGCTGTACACATGTGTTTGAATTAGATTCGCATTGATAGAGTTCAATAGTGAATCTGGAAATCCATGTGTGCTGTTTTTCCTCAGTGGCACACAGGACACACAGCTCTTGCAATATGCCATCTAATAATATTCCCCGCTAAGATATCTTCTCTCGTCCAAAGAAACTGAAGAAGAGAAAGAGGAGAAGTGAAGTGGCAAGGAAATGTGTAAGCTATATTTAAAAGCAACTCTCTCACATTTGTAAATCCTCAATAGAGACTTTTGCATCTGCATCAGGAGGACTAGCGACTAATGCAAGGCAAGGATGCAGAGCTTTTCTTTCTTCCTCAACAGTTCTGTGCTTTCCATTTCCAATCGAGTTTGTAGTTTGTACATGGCATGCCGTGCTCTTGTCGTAACTTCACATCACCTACATGAATACTTGCACATCTATTCGGAACCACTTCATCATTTTCTCTCTGTGTGGAGTTTGTTGGTGGCGGGCGGGAGCGGAAGGCTCAGTTGACTTGGTTCAAGCAAAGCTCTTCTCTCTCTCTCTACAATTTCTATCTCTTCTCTCTCTCTCTCTCTCCTCTCCAAGTGAGATGAGATGACTTGAGTGTCTCATCCTCAGCTACAGAAAAGAGGTTTCCGTCCTTTCCCTATTGTGGGTCTGGGCGAGAACGGAGAATGCCAATCTTCAACCTAGTCTGCATTGTCGAACAGATAAGGAAGACAGATAGCAAAATTTGTAGCTTGTCCTCTCTATCTGTTGTGTTCGGTGCATGTAAGCATCTGTGTACTCCGACTACGCTACAGAATTTATCTACGATATTTTGTACTACATGAGTGCATTATGTTCCTACATATAAATCCCTCTCTCTCTCTACTTTTCTACGCATTTTATTTGCTCTGCCTTTATTGCTTGCTATCGCTTGCTGGAGATAGAGCTTTTCCGACTTACACCACACAAAGCAAAGGAATCCAAACCTTAGAATCCAACTCTCTCCTCAGAGAATTCTGTCTATAAGGGAAAAGAAATGCTGAAAAAGACAAGCACTCTCTGCTGAGCCGTGCAGTTTTGACTCACAACCAAATTTTGACTAACTTTGCACATAAGGACCCTTCGCACCTTCCTCTCGCCTTCAAATTTATATCCTACCCTCAGATCTCCTTTCCTGTCTTTGCACTTACAAAATTTCTTGACAGAGTCAATGGTTTTTGCGCTGATTATGCTGCATTGCTTATCAGTGTTCTATATATAGAACTNTGATTATGCTGCATTGCTTATCAGTGTTCTATATATAGAACTAAATTAATAAGTAGCTATTTAATATATTCACTCTCTGTCTTGTATGCTTTATTATAATACAATGGAAGCTGACATGACTAATGACCTGATCGGGCATAGGAAATTCTACTTTCTAAAATATTTTCCACGAGTTTCCTATTTTGAGCAAATCTTTCCCCAGTTTTTATTTAAAGGGTCAGAATAAATTATATGAAAAGACGAAAACCTGACTATTGTATGTGCACGTAGGTAATTGATTGATGTGAAGATAATATTTTTGGTAATAGGTGGAATAATATAATAGCTAAATACACTTATTCAAAGATGCGGAAATGGGATTCTATTTTAGTTCCGTTTCATTGTCTCTGTTTGTCGGAAAGATAGTTAAGTTATCACATGGAGTATTTATCTGGGGAAACGTTCATTGTCTTGATTTGAATAGGTTTCGGTGAGTTGAATGCTCAGTATAAGGAAGTATGTGACTTGACTACATAGAGAGTAGGTATGCGTACGTAGATTTGGTATTGGCACTTGAATAGAACTATAACTGCAATAGGTAGCTCTGTGTTATATATAATACTACGTTGTATATCTTGGCGATAGACAGCTGGTGTAAGAAATGTTTAAGAGGAATGCCTATAGATTATATGGGAAAGCAAGGAGGTGTAAGAAATGGCAATTTTCACTCCAATGACAGATGCAATATGTTGAGAGAATTAAAATTCTTTTCATGCTCAAGTGACTGCTAGTCTATACATTTTGTCTTCGGAAGTAGCAGACAGAGCTACCTATGTCTCTAAAGTGTGCACGCTGAATGTGAGACAAGGGAAGAAATATATTCTTCAAGTGTATTATTAATATTATTAATCTGTGTCCAACTGTCTAAATCTATAACAAACGGTAAGTGTAAATCTAGCTTAGGTATGCATGTAGGATCTCTAACTCTTTCGGTTCGATATGCCATTTGAGTGGAAATGAAGAACTTTAAGCAAAACATTCTACTGTCTACGAGTATACTGCAGCATTGCCATTTAGCAGATGAGACGAGACTAGAGTTACTAGAATTTGTAGTAAAAATATTAGCAGATATTCGGTGTATGTAACATCAGATAGCAATTGGTGGAACATCCATCAAGTCGTTGATGTGATAGAGAGCTCAGTGTCTAGTGCAGGGGAAGAAATGGAGATGAAGGTATCTTTTATGTATGTATGTGTATGTAAAGTAGTTATATATGATGACACAACACCAAGCGCAAGGTTTGGCCAAGGAAAGGAAAGAAAAATTATTTATGTTTGTAGCATTGTATTGGTAACATTAACATTGCATATATTTTAGAGGTTGCAATGAAGCTAATCTCGAGGGACAAACTGAAATGCATCCACACACAGTAAAATATTATAGAGTGGTAGAAGGGTTTGTAGGCGTCTCTAACTAACAGTCTCTGTAGAAAAGAGTGCGCAATCATAAACTGAGTCATTTTAATATTTTTTTGATTGTCATGTTTTTACTTTAAGTGAGGCTGTTAGGTTTTAACTCGCCGAATGTGTTCGACTATTACATAAATATTCTCTCTCTGTGTCTATTGGTCAGGATATTACGTAGGATACGGACTTTTATATTATGACGAGTCTATCTGTGAGGTGACAGATAAATGCAGCCGCCGGGAATCCCCGCACGCTTAGAATTACCGCCACCGCCTTATGTAACTGCAATTTGCATTCCATCAAAATTGTACTGTGACTTCTGACAATTTTACGGTATCAAGTTGTACAATTGTAATAATTAGACATTACTCTTCTAATTTGAAGTGACTGTCAAGAGCTATGCCAGCCTCTGTTATCCCGTACTACATATTTACAGCAACTGCTTGAATATGGAACTATATTCTACCTTTTTCCTCGCAAGATTTCATTGTAAATGAAGAAATTCTAGAAGTTAATGATATTTAATAAAATTTTGTCAGTGAGTGGCTGACAATGAATTAAATTATAAAATGAAGCTGCAAATTGCTTTATACTGTAGAAAACTGATACGTAGTTGTTTTATGTTAGTTTAGTATACGGCAGTAAATGAATTACATGGGTAGCTGGCTACTGGCTAGTATATTGTATGCTTACGTAATGCAGAGGTATTGAAACTGACCTATCTCATGGCTTTTATGCAAGTGTTGGTAATTCCCAGGTGTCTGTAAGGTTCTCAGTCGGTGATTGTTGTGAGTGTTTATATGGAAAGTGCTGAATGTAGTGTGTCGGATAATTTTGAATTTAGTTAGGAAGGTTATAAAATGGCAGTAGTTTTCCTTTAGTTGGGTCTGGGTTAAAATGGCAAGGAGATGTAGGGAAAGAGATCCGTATGCAAATCTTGTGGATGTGTCAACAGATTTTAGTATACGGAGTGGATTGGATGTCTTTACAAATAGAAAGTGTCTGGCGGTGTTAGTAGCACTGGCATGCACATGGCATTTAGGTAGCAACACTACTATTTCCGCCCATACTTCATGATTTCGGCTTCAGTTTGGCATTCTTACAATTTGCTGTCAGCTCACTTAATGCCTGCCACTTTTATCATCTCATAAATCCTGGTGTGAAAGCAGATGAGTTTTTCCAAGCGCGTATCTTATGTATGCACAGCGTATGTATTTTTGTATGTATGTATGCAGGGATGGCATCTACGTCTCTGTTATCTCCACTCTCGTCTCATGTTTAAAAGTTCATGTGGATTGAACTGTAATGTAAAGTAAGCTAACTGAACTTACTATGTACATAAGAAAGGGGACGAGAAATAAAGTTGGTAGTTAAAGTGCAATCCATGGCCAAAAGAAGGTTACTAAACCAAAGCTGAGTGAAGTAATGAGAATGCTATTACCAGAAGAGCAAACATCACAAGAACTCTGTATACTTTGTACTATAATACTATTAATGTATATATAGTATATATATATATGAATTGGTATATAATAAAAGTGTATATAGGTATAGATATAGGAGAAATGTATATAAAGTTCCATGTACATGTGTCAGTATTGTTAAGGGGGATTTTAAGTTGAAAAGTGATGTTGACAAAAGTAATGTGTAATTCAATGGAAGGCAATTCATAAGATTCCCTCATTACATGTCAGGCGAGTGAAGTGGGCTCTCTCACTCATTTTCCGGACGGTTGCCCATCCTTGGGGAACACTTAATGAGCAAATGGGGATTTTATTACGACTCGTGTCTCCTCTCTATTATTCGACTGTGCTGCTGCTCACTTATTTATTTATATAGTGTAACTGTAGTTAAGTCAGTTTATGAAATGTACTCACAGTTTACCAATTACACTCATTCCTCATTGCACCCAGAGCAAAGTTGGTTGGTGAATTGCTTTTATGACTCGTTATATTGTGTACAAGTGGACGTGGTCGCATTTCAACGGCAATGAATGTGCAGATGCTAAATTAGATTTCAGTTGTAAGTGACTTAATGTGTTTGTTTTATTTTTATGGGTGCAGAACCGACCTTTGACGCGCTACTTGCCTGTACGAGGGGATGAAGACGATTTCGACCTCAGAGCTCATATAGAGTCTTCGGGACACCAACTGGAGCTATGCCCTCATGTGATCGTCACCTCGAGTACAGCAAGAGGATTTTTGTCCAAACTTGGCAGTCGTTTTCACAACTGGAATAAACGATGGTTTGTCTTCGACAGAGACACTCGTACCTTCTCATACTACTCTGACAAGAATGAGAAAAAGCCCAGGGGTGGCATCCATTTCCAGGTGACTTTGAATTCAAATCTATTCTTTCCTCTCGCATTATCTATTTATGTATGTATGTGAGTGTGAAAAGGATGCCGGCTGTTGAATACTCTTCCAAATCAACATACAGGGTCCCATACTTTCCCAAAATAACTTATTTCATTTATCCTATTCGTGTTACTTCTAAAAATTGAACTTTAATAATTTTTTAACATTATGGCGTCAGAGATTTTTTGCTATATTTTTTTGCATAAAATGTGAGAAGATTTTATATGCAGTGCAGTAGTAGTGGGGAAAGAGTTTATTATTGTGGGAAGTAAGAGAGGGACCCTGTATTGGCGAAGATCTGAAACTGATCTGTTATGCATGCACGGAATAAATGTTGAATGAATGTATTTTTAGAGCGGAAGCGAGGCGAGTGGGGAATTTTATTTGATGCAGAGAGACTTAGTGGGAAGGAGAAAGATGAGATGGAGTGTGAAAAGGGAAAGCTTGTTGTGAGAAAGTATCTTCTTATCAGAATTTGAGAGTAGTAGAGTTTGAGAGTCAACAAAAGTAGAATAGATGTAGAAAGTGTGAATTTAGGTGTAGGAGTCGAGGAGACGTCTCGCTCGACTCGAGAGTTGGCCGATAAGTCTCTTCTGTGGTTGAACTGAGCTGACAATGGGACTACTAAGCTAACTGTATTCTCCTTGTAAGTTCAGTTTGTCTTTTGGCATTAGTGCATTACTTTCGTAATGTACGTAAAGAGAAGTTTAGCACTATTTGTACAAGGGCACAAAGCAAAGTACATATTAGTACCTACTAGGACTACCTACCCGGGTAGCCCCTAACCTAAAACCTCCATCATCATATCTTGATTCTTCTCACTACTACTGGCTACTCTCTTCTTATTTTTGGGTAGCATTGCTCTCTAAGGAGAGAGAGTAAGAGCCAAGGGAGACAGAAACGGGGGAATCAAATAAAATAAGGCTCTTTCCCCCAAATCAGACACTGTCAATTGTGTGTGTGTTTGTGTGTACAGAGGGCGAGATGGAAAAAGCGGGGCTGTGGCTGAGTGCATGAACTTAAGCTTTTTTCCTACTGACAATCTACATAAATCAATTTGTTCGACACGTATTTGACATTTTTATCATAGGCAATCGAAGAAGTTTATGTGGACCATTTGCAATCAGTGAAGTCGCCGATTCCAAAGCTGACTTTCTGCGTCAAGACATACAGTCGTGTTTTTCATCTACTCGCCCCCTCTGCGGAAGCCATGAGGATATGGATAGACATTATTTTCACCGGGGCTGAGGGCTATCAAGAATTCAAATGTGGAGCCTAATTCCTTTTTCATCTCTTCTTCCCTTGTCTGATGTCGATGTGTGTCATCGCGCAAGAAAACCGCACTCACCAAACCACTCACCAGCTTACAATATTAAAACTTACCTTGTGTATATCCCTACAGGAAAATATTACTATACTTTATACGATATTCGTCGTCCCCCTTTAATCTGTACATAATAGTTCCCTGTATAATAATTATAAGGTCTATATAGACTTTAATATTACATTTCTATGTCTAAGGACTAATATTATTGCTTTTTACCTAAGTACCTATATCCATGCAAGTATGTTCAATGATTCGTCGATTATACTTTATACATAGCATACATACACTTGACCTCACTTAGGTAGTCCATATGTTAAAGTAGCGGCGAGGAGATGGAGATTCCCTCCTTTTCCTCCAGTTTTGCTTATATAAAATGCATATATCATTAATATCTTAATGTGCCATCCGAGTAAGTACCGTTAGTGGCATTAGTAGCTTCGGAAAGAAAGCCATCTTCTACCACATCCTCCCCACTATGGACTATGGACTCCAGGAGAGCTCTGCCATGCAGGTTTCAAGGTAGTCCTCTACCTTTAGGTCACCTACTCTCTCCCTTTACTTATCCATTAGCGAGGAAACTACTAGGA
Organism: Tomocerus nigrus; assembly: GCA_019776505.1. Lineage (NCBI taxonomy): Eukaryota > Metazoa > Arthropoda > Collembola > Entomobryomorpha > Tomoceridae > Tomocerus > Tomocerus nigrus. The sequence goes on from JABASI010001289.1 coordinate 23,023, forward strand.
AGATCTTTTTTCTTCCCTACCTCTCCGAAAACGTAAATATTTCTAAAAGATAGTTCCCGTTCGTGTGTAGGAGAAAGGAAGGAGGATGAATTGAAGAAAGTCTGTGCCAAATCAAACCAAATATTAGCGCGAGTCTTCTGGTAGTAGTAGCTACCTATACTGTTAAGACAGAACGATATGTTTTCACCCATAAAGAAGCTTCCTGTAAGGAGCCGCCGGATTTTTATGCTAGAGACAGTAAAAAAGAATGAGGAAGCTTCATTGAAAATCCCTTTTTATAATTTTCATTGGTGAAAAGCGTGACTATATAGTGAATATTTGGTTCACTTTACATAGTTAGGTTTTCGTGAGGCTGCCGAAAGCAGACTTGGTCGTTTATTGGACATTTTAACTATTTCTTTGGCCTTTCTGTCCTCACGTATACATTTATGTAAAGAAAGGTTCATTCCTTAAGAGTTTGAGTCTAACAACATAAGTCTGTCGGTTTCGAGTACTTTCATTTCGTTTGGCTCTTCCGAGTTCAGAGCTAGCCGTAGAAAGAATCTCAGAGAGAGAGAGAGACACCAATTTGTCACCCAAGCCTGGCTAGGTTTACTTTGGATGGCTCTTTATATTTCTATCTGTATTCACGTATTTTCTATTGTTATTCGTGTGACTCGGGTTTTCTAATGGAAGAAGCCCATCAGACATCTATCTTGGAAAATGATGCCCTCCCGGCTTTCTTTCTATAAGCATTGAGAGTTTTTGAATTAGTTGTGGGTTTGTGGCTGTGGGTCGAGAACTAAAGCTAAGTGCCTAACTAGCTACTACTTCTTCTAACAGGCAAGAAGATAGCTAAGGATGTACGATAACGATACGCTAAGTGTACTACTCTGTCCTTGCATTGGCTTTCACTCGATTTTCCTCACATTTTCGGATATTATTTCAAGGAAATCTGCTAAAGCAGTGCATAACGTAGTCAAGTTGAGGAAGACAGAGAGTGTGTGTTATTATATAAGAGAAAGCTTTGCATCTGTACAGATAGGTAGCTAGCTACGTAGCTTATATAGAGTTTTAGTAGTGGGAGTGAGTGCCATGCCAAAAGTCAGAGTCTCTGCTTTAGTTTTGGCTCTACTTATGTAATATTTAGACTTGGAAATGATATTCCCTTGATGACTTAAGCATCAGCGTGACTCTAGCAGATAGTTTTATATATGAGCACAAGTACTTTACCACACAAAGCACCTAATATACATTTATATATGAAAATATTATATTATAGAGCTAATGGTAGGTAGTCGTACTATGTTAAGTAAGTACATAAAAATATATCGTTCGTCTCACATATTAAATTATATCCCTTCTCCGGTTCTTTCTGTCTCTCTCTCTCTATGCTCTCAGTGAAAGTGAATAGTGGAGAGAGAGGGAGAACAGAACAGAAAAGAGGCATTAAGTATGCAGATTTGAGAATGCCGAATTTTTTCCAGTCTTTTCTTAAGACTGGCTTGAATCTGGTGGAGATTTGAATGTGACGAGTCGAATCTCTTGAATATTGCTCTTAAAAAGCTGTAGAAATGTAGAAAGGGACTTTTTCCTACTTACTTTTAATACGAAGTACAAGGATGTCGCCTTTTCGCTTTCTCCGTCCGTACATTGCCTTGCATTTGCCATTGCCTGGAAAAGGATGATTCAGACTTGGCCTCTCGTACTATTCAATTCAAGCAATAGGAGTCTAAACGGGCTCCGTGTGTGTCTGATGTGGAAAAAGGATGGGAAGTGAATGCAGTGCAGTCACTCACAACTCATCTGTATGTGATTTGATCAGAACTGAACTGACATCACTCTCACTCTCTCTACTCCACTTCTCTACTCTAATCTTAAATCCATCTTTATATCCTTTCGAGCACTTTAGCCTCTAAATCCTCACGTATCGGGCCAATTTCCTTTACAAATCAAAATCAGAGCCAGAAATATGCTGCAGAAAAGATTAGAAGCTAACTACGCATCTTCTTCTCTTAAATCTCTTTTCTATATTCCTTTTCCTTATTTCCTAATCATACTATGTTGTTCGAAAGAAGTCGCCCAATAGGAAGCATTCAATGGGAAGCTGACTTCTAATGAAATTTCAACATTTCATTTGCTAAATTACTGTATATCTTTGTATGATAGTCTGATACAAACTATAGCATTACTTATTTTGGCATCATACTGTGGTGTTTTAGCCTAAGGGGCTATAAGAAGCCTTACATTTCATCATATCTTTGATATTCTACTGAAGATGTGCCTAGTTTTAAGTAAGTCAGGTATTGGGCCAATCATGTGGCTACCACAAAGACTTTCTTAGATGAAAATTAACGAGCTTTCTTCATGTCAGCAATACATACATACTTATAGCTTTACCTACAGACACACTATACTTACTTGTGCATTATGTTAGATACATAAAGTAGACATAGATTGAGGAAATCCGCCAGTTTGGTATGTAAATTCCATAATGGAGACGTGTATTAATGGTCGTGCACTGCAATTTCTAATACACGTCTCACCTATTCACTCTCTCACTTAATTTTCATGCTTATCCGAATGCTGACTGCTCATTTTCGTTGATTATTTATTCATTTTCATGAACAGTAAGAAGGAAATCCGGCACAAATATTTCAAGATCTATAGAGCTACTTATGTGTGGTAGGTACATAAGCAAATATAATTTGGGTTACGTTCCCTACTTTTCACTGTCTGAATCATTCATTGATTGTGACATTTTAAGCCGCCCACAGACTGCCTAAAGTACCTACCTATGTTTCTACTGTTTGTTTTACTGATGTAATAAGGAAAAGTTTCTCTCTTCATTCTAGCTATGCCATGTTTTAGGTGACTAATGCGTGTATTTATAGCGGTGTGTAAATAATTGACATGAAAAACGTTACAAAAGTTTTATTTTGTAAATAAAGCACTAGCCTACTTTACTTTGTAAATAAATGAGCGGGTTTTATTAAGTTGTAGTCCAATGGTCGGTTAAATATATGTCATTTGAATTTGTGAACTGCTTTTTGGTAAATATATTCACATAGGGTAGAAAGTGTGGAAAGCAGAGAGACAAAATAATCTGTATTGTACACTTGCATTTCATTAGTGGGTGATGCAATGTATCAGTTTAAAGTTCAATCCTCTATGCTCCCTCCTTTGAAAGAGAGAACTTTTAATGGAGGGCAGGCGGAGTCGAGGAAAGTAAAATCCAGTGAAAGTTCCTTTGGCGAAAGTATAATGTAATTTAATGCCTTTGCGATGAAAGATAATGCAATATAATTCATCGTGCAACCTAACAGTTTTCCTTGTTGTACCTATTTAAGTTGTGGGAATAGGAGCAGGGCCAATCCAGGCC